>MU746900.1:90239-104055 GCA_026770625.1 Nicotiana glauca
GGTTTTTTACTCTTAACGGTTTGGCTTAACGGTTATCGGCTTTTAAATGTATTAATCCGTTAGCCACCCGATAAGATATCGGGCGGATTGATATCGGTTTAGCTCTTATCGGGCGGTTTATCAGCCTAACATACATATTCACTGAAGAGATCAATTGCACTTATTTAGGAAGCTAAAGAGATCAATTTAAAAGGTTTGTAGCCACGGAAGTGAAAAGCAGAAACAAAGATAACAAACTACCTGATAATCAGTAAGTTTTGCACTTTCACAGTATATAGATATTTTGCTTCTCAATATCAACAGACCTAGGAACAATTGTTTCGGACATAAATTTTCCTTTTCTAATTTTAGCAACATCACCATTCAGAACTTAAAATAGTAGTATAAGTAGAACCTCAATGCAAGAACAATTATTTATATTTTTTAGACGAACAGTGCTTTTTGAGGAACTAGTCTTAGCGTGAAGGCAAAATGAACACTCAGTAGTACCAGGAACTAGTCTTAGCGTGAAGGCAAAATGAACACTCAGTAGTACCATGACTGTAAGTAGGAATATCCTTACAACAGGGAGCCAGAACAGAACAGACAACCTTTTGTTTTTGCTAATCATTTTCAAGGGGTTTAGTTTTTTTATATTTAATATATATAAATAAAAATAAATTATATATATATAAATGTATATATATTCTTAATGGCTTAACGGATTATCCGTTAAGAAAATTGAATAATCCGCCCCCAAACCGATAAGCCGTTAATAAAAAAAATTTAATCCGTTCCCCGTCCGTTAAGCCGTTACCAGTAAGCCATTAAGCTTCGGTTCGGATCGGTTTTCGGTTTCGGATCGGTTTTGAACACCCCTAAGGTGAACATGGAAAAAGATGATGCATATCACATTTTGTATCATTTGTGTATCTCATATGTATCATATTTGTATCAAATATGTATCCATGTGTCGTAGAAGAATTTTTTGAATTCGATTTTAACTACGAATTTTAATACCAAATCAGTCCAATTCACCTCCAATCTTTCTCAAATTTTGTGTATTGACTCATCTATATATTTTCAATGAATTTCAACCGTACTCATTGAAAAAGGTACTTTTTTGCTTAGATTTTTGGAATATTTTATATATATATATATATATATATAAATATATATATTATTATTTTTTATTTTTTTTGTGTTTCATCACCTTGTTTGGTACCTCATCCATGAAATTTCATTTGTGTCTAATGTTGCTGATCACGCTTAAAAATATGGAAGGAGATCTTTGCGTGTTATTGTTGGAGAGATAGAATCTTTATTTATTTGGGTTTTCAATTTTTATATGTGTAGGCTAGTTTTGGGAAGCCTATGATTAATGGCTAGAGGTTGGTGTTTTTAATTTTTATATTTGCTTAGCTAGTTTTGGTAAGCCTATAATTAATGGCTAGAGCTTGGTAAGTTCGGATTTATTTGGGACATTCTGCAAGATTCCCTGTACTATATTGCATATTGTCAGGTAGATGTCGAATATGTTTTTTTGAATCAAGTTATATGGTAGTCATTCTCTGTCCGGGGTGCATTAAATATTAGGTGGGTTTTTAGTGTTCCTGGCTTTAGGATCAGGATATAAAGCGAGTCGCTGAAAGTTATACTTCTCTGCTTTATGGCAGGTACATGATAAGGAAGTAATTGGTATCACTCACCATCCCCATATAAACCTTGTCGCCACCTATGGAGAAGACTGCACCATGAAGTTATGGAAGCCTTGAGGCATTCTTAGCCATGTAGCTTCGGCGAATAGGATACCTGTAAGATTGTTTACTGTGTGATCTGATGATATCCAATTTTATGTATATGTATATTTTATCTCTGATTCTTTAGAACTTTAGTCAATTTAATGAGATGCCTCTGCTAATGTCTTCACTTGTGGAACCTTTTTTTTGGGATCAAATTTGCTTAAAAACTAACCTACTTTGTCCGTTCAATGCACTTGGGATCCCACCTTTGGGTGCTAATCGTTTTCAGGATCTTTCTTCAATGTATCTCCATTGTCTAGGGGACAAATAAAATGCCTCTAAAACTAATTATTTTGGGGTAAGAATAAGTGCGATATCACTCTATAAGGGGAGAGAAACAACGTACATTACACTCCAAAGCAATATGGAGCTCTTCAAAAAGTCCCGTATTGTCTATACTAACCATTGAGAAATTGGAAGATACAAATATCCAGTTTGTGTTATACAACTTAATGGTAATAACAACATACCTAGTGTGATTCCATAATGCAAGCCTTGTGTGAGGGAGAGGTCATTTCCTATAATACAACCTAACGTTATTGGGCATGAAATTAAGAGCATGTTTGGAAAGCCATGTAGGAATTTGATTTGGGTGCAATTGGGTGTAATTACACAGTTTGGCATATTTGTTTGGCCGAGTAATTACTTGGTCAACATGAAATTGGGTGTAATTACATTCTCCAATTCTCAAGGGCGAGGTGGTAATTACACAATGTAATTACAAGATAACCTTTTAATTTCTTTCCTTTTTGTTTTTATTTTAATTTATTTTCTTTATATATTTTTTTTTTCTATTTTTTTAAAATTTTATTTTTAAATTTTAAAATATATTTTTCTTTGTACATTATTTATCTAGCCTTTACTTCTTAATTTCATGTAATTGCTTATATTTTATTTATTTTATTATTTTATTATCTTATTACACTTCCTAATATTAAAAATATGAGACATTAACAAACTTGACATATAATGATCATGTAATTAAAGTAGAATTTTATTGTTGAATGTGATTGCAAACTTATTATGTTTCTAAATCTTAAGTTGTAGTGGAACTTACTATTATTATGTTGGAATTTGACATATGTTAAACTATTATTTATTTATTTTGATTTTGAAATTGTGTTATATTCATGGTTCCAATTTACTTGTTTTAGTAGTATTGGCTCACATTGCATGTTATTTATTTTTTAGTTAGAATTAATAGATTAGTTTTGTCAAACATCTGAGTAATGTTATGACATTATATTTATAAATATTATCAAACATGAATTCCGTGATGTTCTTACAAATCGTATGTTTTTAGTTTTTGTAAGCATCTAAACTAAATATTATTAATTTGAAAAATATAAATAAATTATTTTTACAATATTAGTTTATAAATAGTATATGATTATTAATTAATGTATATTCATGAAAAATATACATCTTAAATATCAAATATAATATCATTTATACTTATAAAATTTATAGGCATATATTTATCATAAACTTTTATGTTTTGATAACTCCATTTAAAATTTAATCTAGCGGTGTAATTACATTTGTGCAATCAAACAGTAAACTTGTAATTACACTATGACAAACAAACAGATCATCGTAATTACACAATTATGTAATTACTACCCTAATAATTACAGCAATACCTATTACCCGATGGCTTTCCAGACCCTAAAGGTAATAACTGAAGATTCTAAGTCAAATACAAAGGCCAGTGTAGTAAATACGAAGCAATCGTCTCAACAGTCCCCAACACACAAAAATAAGCTTTATTCTGCATGCACATCATAAAAATTCGAAAGAAGGAAAAGTTTTTGCATTTACTTCTCAGAGTCATGAAATGCACCTTTTTCTCTAGGGAACTGTGTTTGGCAGAGAGACTTGATTCTTACGAGCTGCAAATGGAGCTAAGTATTAATGAAGGAATGCAGCGGAGGTCAAATGTAAACACGGCATCAATGGCACAGAGAGCTCCTCCCAAAGGAACCAATTAAATCACAGCTCATCCATGGCTGCAGCCTGCAGCATGCATAATTACTATAGCAGTTACTCATCTTGTTTATTTTCTCAACTAATAACTTCCTTTCAATTTTTGTTGCGCTCACTCTTTTCTCTTTGTTTTAAATGTTTTCCTTTGTTGAGTTCAAGGTTAACGTATAATACTTCTTTCCTGTCTTAAATATTAGCCGCTTTAATTTGCCCTTAATTCTTAATTGCATTTGTTCCATAAAACTAGTCAATTTTAAGTAATAGCCATTAATAAATGAATCTACTTAAATCTTCTCAAGATTTTTTTCATGAAATACACTGATATGTAAGTTCTCAAATAGCTATGAAGAATTAGTGAAATTAAGCAAATAATAGAAAAGAAATTACTGACTTTTAACTCGAATACCCACGGGGCGGAAAGTATTTACCCGCCGCTAGGGGTGTACATAAGTCTGGTTAGTTCGGATTTTACAATTATCAAACAAAACCAATTGTGTCGGATTATTAAATATAAAGACCAAACCAAACCAATAAAACTCGGATTTTTCGCTCTCGGTTTTTCTCGGGTTATTCGGGTTTTTTCGGATTTTTTTCCAGTAAAATCTTCGTAGACCAAAACATATAAATTGTGCTCAAAATATTTCTTTAATCCTAATAAGATACAACTATATAAAGTATTTTCCAAGATAATAATATAAAATATGAGATGTATCATGGCATTATCCTAAAATATTCAACAATAAAGAGAATAAAATTATGTAATATAAATATTACTAATTAAAAAGTCATAATAGAATAAACATAACCTAAAAGTACTACGTCATGCTAAAATACGTAGACTAATAAGGGAGTATTAATTACATGACTAAACGCTAATGAAAAAATAAAAAATAGGTTATGCATTTTTATCTAAATTATTGCAAAACAAAAAATAGATATTCAATACATTCCCGTTCGTAGTATTGAATTGAATGTCTTTTGTTAGCATTAGTATTGACTTGATTTTGGTTTGTGCTTTTGTTAGCATTATTTAATTCACTAATGTTAATGACTATAAAACTTATTGGAACATTCAAAAGCTCTAAGTCCAACCTTGAAATAATATCTTAAAAGATAAAATTATGAATTTTTTTAAGAAATATTTATAAATTACATCACAATAAGTATATTTTTATATTAAATATATCTCAAATTTCTATATATGTAATGTCGGTTTGGTTTGGTTTCGGTTTGACTTTCTTTAGTTAAAACCAAACCAAACCAACTATGGTCGGATTTTTTTTTCCAACACCAAACCAAATCAAACCAAATTATGGTCGGGTTTTTTTTCTCGGTTTGACTCGGATTATCGGGTTGGTGCGGTTTGTCGGTTTCGTTTGTACGTCCCTACCCGCCGCTACTCACTTTGTTTTCTCCTACCCAGTTTTTTAATACACAACCAAATAAAGTCAAACTAAGCTACTACTATAAACCAAGTCAAGCCAAAACAAATCAACCCAAGCCAAACCAAATCAAGCCGAGCCGAGCTTCAAGCCAAGCCTAATCAAGCTAAGCTAAACCAAATGGATAAAAATAAGTTGGGATGGGTGGGTAGGTAGGGTTAATTAGTTTTAATTAGGTAGGTATATATTATAAATAGTTTTCAAGTGGATACAAAGAGTAATTATTTTAAGCTCAACGGGTATTTTGCATAAATCGCTTATAGTTCATAATAATTTCAATTCCTAATGAGGTGAAACTATGAAAGAGAAAAAACCATCAAATCAATAAACCAACCTGAAATATAGCAGTAAGTATAGTGTAGAAATATATTATCCCCAAGGAATATAGTTCCTATATACTCACTCATCAATTATTACTCATTTACTGCATAAAACAACTTACAGGTGAATTCATTTACTCCTCTCTAACCACCTCCTCTATTAAACCCTTAGCCACATTTTCATTCCTCCTCACTTCAAGCTAGTTACATTATTATTTACACACACTAACCAAAGAAAGTAGAGAACATCCATCTATATTGAGGAAATGGCTAGTGAGTTTAGGCTATTTTCTTTAGGTTTTCTGTTGTTTGTTGTATTGGTTAATAATGCAATATGTCAAGAAGAAGATGGAACGAGGAATGCTTTGGTACCAGCCATGTTTATATTTGGAGACTCTTTGATTGACAATGGAAACAACAATAATTTGCCTTCTTTAGCAAAGGCTAATTATTTTCCTTATGGGATTGATTTTAATGGTGGCCCTACTGGTCGTTTCTCCAATGGTTACACTATGGTTGATGTAATTGGTATAAATACGTTTATCCACTTATTTATTTGTATTTTTTTTTTCCAAATACTTCATTTTCTAACCCCTTGTGCATGGAATTTATTTCATTGCATCCCTTATTCTTGTCGATTTTTCCTGCTGAAGTTACCTCTAGATTTTCTATTTTTCTCCTCTTGGTAGAATATTAAGAGCATTCATTAGCTTAGAATGATTAAATAAGAGAGTAGAGTATTAGCATACACAATAATCAAGCCAAATATAATGTGATACTTTCAAACTCATATCTAGGCATAACAATATTTTAGACTCTAGCATATGTGGACTTATTCTAAAATTTTGTTCTATTATCATAGAGAAAATTAACCCAAATATTCGCTTACCCATCCAATTAAAACTAAAAATAGCCCGTAGAGGTTTAATATATGTATAATTTATGTATTACTGTATATGTGTATATTTGTGTATAATCAATGTATAGTCTATGTATATGACTAGAAAAAGCAGATAATAAATATGACCGGCCATTTGTATAAGGATACCTCATTTTCCTGCCAAGAAACTTCTCATAACTAGATTATTTCATTTTCTAAAAACATAAGTAAAAATAGAAAAGTGGGTGGATTATATATTTTTTTGGCTAGCTAATACAATTACTATTGGCTGCCTGGAAATTTTCGTATTTTGCCCTTAGTTATTGGCTCATTATTACTTGCAGCACAATTACTTGGACTACCCCTCACTCCACCATACACCGAGGCTTCTGGAGACCAAATGCGATTTGGAATCAACTATGCCTCAGCTGCTGCTGGAATTCTTGATATTACTGGCAGAAACTTTGTGAGTTTTTTTTTTTTTTTTTTGATTTTTCTTTTTTGAAATATCTAATTTAAATTCCCCCCCTCCTCCCCCAGGGGCGAACCTAGTGCATGGACTACGGGTTTTGGAGAATCCAGTAACTCTTGCGTAGATCCTATATTTATATTATGAAATTCACTAAATATTGGTAAATATCTTATTGTGAACCTAGTTATTATTGCATATTAATCTGAAATTATAATAAGAACCCTTAAGCTTCAAATCCTGGATCTGCCTCTGCCTTCCCCTCCCAAAAAAAAAAAAAAGGAAAAGGGCAAAGAAATAGCATTCTTAATTTATTTAGAATGTCTCAATCCCAACCACAAAGCAAGATTAGAAGGAAAAAAAAAGGATTTAAATTATACGTACTAGCTGTGTAAAGAATTTTCCATGTATATTTAACTTGTTATAGCAGGGTTGTTGGCTTATATAGTTTACTTATTAAAGTTATTTTTTCCCCGATCTGATAGTTTTTTTTTTTTTTTTGGTTTATTTATTTTTAATCTTTAGTGTATAGAAAATTTAGGAATTTCAACCTTTTCCCTCCCAAGGACTTTGTAAGCAGCAGGAGGCATTTGACCCCTTAACTGATGAATAATGCGTCAAATTCATATATAGAATGTAATTGGGTGAACTTGAAATGTTGTAATGATAAATTCATTAACAAAATAAAGAAATAAAGGTAAATGCACTACACGTAAACCACTACTTCTTAAATATGTGACATTAGTTTCTTTTAATAGAATCTTGCATGTAATTAATTGGACATTTTTATTAATAATGTTATATATACAGGTTGGGCGTATTCCATTCAATCAACAAATCTCAAATTTTGAGAGCACAGTTAACCAAATAAGAAGCAATCTTGGAGTATCAGATGTAGGAGAGGCATTAGCCAAATCTATTTTCTTTGTTGGAATGGGAAGCAATGACTACCTTAATAATTACCTTATGCCCAATTATAATACAAAGAATCAATATAATGCTCAACAATTTGCCAGTCTCTTGGTTCAGCAGTATAATCAACAACTTATGGTAAGACTTTTTTTTTTTCCCCTTATTATCTCTTTTGTAATTTTCCAAATTAATGTATTTTTCATTTTTCCTAATATAATACTCTATATAAACTAGTATTTTTCATTTTATTTATCAACTAATTTTTTTTTACCCACCAATTCAATTTATGCAATTTGCAGAGATTATATAATCTTGGAGCTAGAAAATTTGTGATTGGTGGAGTTGGATTAATGGGGTGTATTCCAAGCATTCTAGCACAAAGTCAAAATGGTGAATGTTCAGATGAAGTGAATCAACTTGTTCTTCCATTCCATAACAATGTTAGATCAATGCTTAACAATTTTAATACCAATCTTCCTGGTTCCAAATTTGTTTATATTGACATCAGGAATATGTTCCAAGATCTCCTTACCAATTACAGACAATATGGTAAGTTAATCTTATTCCAGAAAAATTCTTATTTATTTTATTCAATATTTTGTTTCCGTGAAAGAGACATTTGAAAAGTTCATGTTCTTTACAACAAGTTAAATTTAAAATATATTGATAGTGTAAAAAAATTTTAAACTGATAATGTATAAAAGTTAAATTTATTTTCAGTTACCCTTTAAGTGAAAAGGGCAACCTAGTGTAGAAGACATCTCACGTTCATGCAGGATTCGAGGAGAACCGCACCCCAAGTACACGGCTTATCCTAATACAAACATTAGTGACTGCTACCACGGCTCTAACCTGTGAAGTCATACGAAAACAACTTTTGCCGTTACTCCAACACCCCCCCTTCTAATTACCCTTTAACCATCCACCCCTTTTTCTTCCTTTCCCTTTCCCTTTCTTTTTCTATCCTTCTATTATTTTTATTATTAATGCTCTTCCCTACTGCATTCCTTTTTCTCTAATTTTCTTTTACTTTCCATCTAAATAAAGATTTCTTGAAATTTTGTGTTAAATCCTATGGAAGCAAAAGCTAACATTATGTTTTCAATATTGTTAATGATGTAACAGGATTTAGTGAAATAAATAATGGATGCTGTGGAGTAGGGAGAAATAGAGGGCAAATAACATGTCTACCATTCCAAACACCATGTCAAAATAGGGAACAATTCATATTTTGGGATGCATTTCATCCAACTCAGGCAGTTAACATCTTGTTTGGAAGGAAGGCTTTCACTGGTGGACCTGATGTTGTTTATCCCATCAATATTCAGCAACTTGCCACTCTTTGAGCTTTTTTTATTTTTATCTTATGGAAAATTATGGAAGGAATTTGAATTTCTTCAATGTGAAATGAACTTAGCTTCTTATTTTTGGTTATTTTGCTATATTTAGTTGAGAATATAATCTTCTTCTGCAAGCGTGAATATCATAATAGGAATGCGTTAAAATCTACAATTTTATCATTCTTTTGATTGCAAAATTTTAAGCATCCACAGTGCTTCAAGAGATGAACAAAAATATGCTTTTAAATATTATATTTACTATTCTTTTTCATATGAAGAGATTTATTTATGAATTAAAAAAAGAAAATAATATACTGATGGAAAAGGTTATTACAATTTACAATTACTTGGGCGGTGTAGGCAGGGACATACTTATTACGGATCAATAACCATAAGCCAATTGAGATTGTGATTTTGAATTAATGAATGCGGAGTATCATTGCGTAAATCAAACTCATTATAAGTATATAGCTCTTCAATAATTGATCAATTACTACTAAGCTGAAATAACATGACTAAATCGTATGAACCTTCGGAAATAGTATTACCTTTGCAGAAGTTCAATGGATCCGAGTGCATTTTACTTTCCCTCAAGAACTTACGATTGCAAGCCTTTGAATTAAATATTACTAATGTAAAAACAAGTACTTTCTTTTGTTGATAATTATGATATTCGGTCTAGTTGCATGCATTTCGACTAATTCTATACGGTACCTGTTACCTCCGACCAGCACAAATACCGGATAACTCTGTCCATCAAGGCTTAGTCAGAAGAGAAAGAAATCACCTAGTGATTTGCAGAAATAACTTCTATTATGAAGCTGAACCTTTGCAGAAGACGACAACAATGCTTTTAATATTGTAAAATCTAGATGTAGAAATACTCGTTAGCCTGAAAAGATTGTTGGCACAGATCAAGAATATTACCATTCAGAAGAGATCTCACATGTTTTAAGCTAAATTGGGCCCCTATAATCAGAAGTTCATATCAAAATGTAGAATGACTAAATGGGGCTAGTCGCGTAGAGATTTTCCTCTAAATAGGAGGTCATTAGTACTTGTGCTGGTAAACTAATGAGCTTTAAGACTACTTGTCATTTATCAGCAAATGCATATAGAATACAAAACTGCCTGAGTCTCCAGAATATATGAGGTACAGCAAAGGAAAAAAGAAAACTCAACACTCCATGCAGAGACAAATAAGTCCATTAACGGACCTTACGAACTTTTTCTTCCTGTCCTAAGCCAAGAGATTTTTGTGCATTTGCTATTCCTTCCGGATCTGCCAAAATGAAAATTTTCGATTAAAGAAAGGAAATTAAAGATGTCTACAAGTTTTTAGAACGACCAAAAAAGAAGAGGGCAGAAAAGGAAACAGATGACCTTCACGCTTCATCTGCTTTCCTTGTACTATCTATCCACCCCTCAATAGCCGAAGGAACAAAAGAACCAAAAGAACAAAGAGGAAAACAAAAGAAAATCTTCTTCTTTGTTTTTTGGTAAAGGTGGAAACAAAAGAAAATCTTTTTCTCCTTTAATCTTTTATCCAAACCGTAAAAGATTTTGCTTGTCACGACTACCTTCCCAACTTAACATGTGCAACTTCCATCAGCTTGCATATATACAACTAAACAAATATTTCTCATTGTTTTAAGGCCCAACCAAACACCGAAAACTCCAAAGTTCAACCCCAGCTAAGTTTTACTTGCCAAAAAAAAAGCCTCCGAATAATCCCCCACCTTGAAACAAAAAAGATACAAGCACAGAAACCCCAAAAGTAGCAGACAAAGGAGTCTTCATCAGAAGAACAAACAGTTCAGTGAAAACACGATAACAACCAACTAGCCAAAAGTAGCTCCCAAGGGGTCACCACAAAGTTGAGCCTTGGGGTTTGCTCCCTTTCAAGGTCTCAAGTTCGAAACCCACTGGGTGCAAACAATTTCTGAGGGCCATCGGATTGGGTAAACCTGAATTAACCGTGGTGCACTTGCGGGAAACTTCTTGCCGAGGGCCTGTGCACCCCCGGGATTAGTCGGGGCTCTTAGAGACTCGGACACCCGGTGCAAATCAAAAAAAAAAAAGGGGTCACCACAAAGGAAGGACCCTTTTCCCCTTGAAATAAATTAGTAATATACAACAGACAAATAGACTTACCAAAGAATTGCGTAAAGATACTCGTGAAGAAGGTCAAGTTACGAGCAACATTATATGCCATTGCAGGAGGCAGAGGTTTAACAACAGTGTCAATGCTGAAGACGCGTTGAAGAAACTGCAAATAAATAAAAGAATCGTATAAATATTTTTTAACCAAATAAGAAAAATCAAAGGCTCAATAGAATTTAAGAGTACAACAGATACAGATATTCTTTTTTGTTTAGTATTGAAGGTAGTCATCTATTATCAAAAGGAGCATCCACTTAATTTTCCAAATTTCCTTTGTCCTGTACTTCTTAGCATCAGATATGAGATCCCTTTTGACTGTAATCTCTGCAGCTTTAACTTTAGATTTAGACTGCAATTGGTTTTTGAAAATGCAAATCTACTGTAAAAAGATTTAAACAAATAGATGAAGAATCAATCATCAAGAAGGTTTGGATTATGCACATTGTCATCTTTTTTTCTTCTTTTTGATAAGAGAAATCCCCGAGGATCAGTGGCGCATGGTTTGAAACTCGGTCGATAATGAGCCCGCCCCTCTACGCTTCTCTACTTAAATACCAGGCTTTTGTCTGCAAGAGGATTCAAATATGTGATGTGCGCCTAATCCACACTGGACCATGCACTTCGTCATCTATAGTTATACATATTTTATGGCACCAAATTTTTTACCATATTGACTTTATAGTTATAAAAATTAGCTATCTTCCCCGAGAATTCCTTTTTCCTCTCTCTGTCACCCATACACCTGCGCCATCCATATGCCACAGTTCTTTCACTTCATTCTTCAATCAAACCTCTATTACACATCCATTTATTTTGGTTCTCCATTTTCATCATTTTTCAGCTTAGATTATTTGACTACATCGAAAGATTCATGTAATCGCTTGAAAATATACCCAAAATTTCAACTCCGAGGTTTCGTGGCGCCGAGAGACCATTTGTAGCCTCTTAAATCTAATCTCGTATTGCTATCATCCAAAAGCGCAAGTAATTTTTCAACATATGATTCATTGATGCATGACAAACACCCCAAAACAATAGTGAGTATCCTCGTCAAATCCTGAACTTAAGCACTTGATGATCATAGGACAAAACTATTGAGCACGGACTTTAGCACTATCAAATGAGACTCATGATAATGCTTGATAAGATGCTAAAACGTATGGTTCAAACAAGGCATTTGTAAGAAGCAGTCAGGTGATGGGAGAGAGTGGAACTGTGGGAGTAGCAAATGTGAGGAGAGGAATAGAGGGCACTGGAGAAGAGATCGAAGGAGTGGGAAGGAGAGCACAAGCAGTGGCGAAGCCAGAAATATTTTCAAGGGTGTTCAAACTTAAAAGAACTAACATAAATTCTCGACAAAGGGTGTTCAATATATATTTTATACATCTAAAATTAATATTTTACTTATATACACAGTGTAAATTTTCGTAATATTCCGGTGAAGGGTGGTCAGTTGACCACCCTTTGTTAAGGGTGGCTGGAAGAGTAAAAGGATGAGAGACAAAGGAGGAGCAAAGAAGACAATATGTACTGAACAGAGGTGGCTGTAGCTAATTGGAATGAGTACGGATAGCCGGATAGGCATGCATGGAGGAGCTGCCTATTATCATCGCCGTCCTTAGCTTCTTCCTTGTGTCTTTTTCTTTTCCTTTTATTGTTATAGTTCCCTTCCTTTTCGTTTTATTTTTCATGTATTTTCCAGTTGCTTCAATTGTATTTTGTCTTAATCTCAATGTGTTTGGAAAATGGATCTCATACAGATCACTGAAAATCAAATGGTTCAGGTTGGGGACTAAATAAGAAAAAACAATAAACCCCGAGTTCAAACTATAGACTGGTAACTAATTCAGTACATTGACAGAGAGTAACTTACTGTCTCTCCACATACATGGAAGGGCATGGGATTGCAATAGAACCATGACAAATAAAAGTTTCCTCGTTGCGCACAACTACTCCAAATCTACCCAAATATTTTTTTCGGTTGGATTGCGCTTTATGAAGCATGTTTGACCCAAGACAACTTAGCCAGAAGATCTTTCCACTTGGCAAATAGATGCCACATGTGCATGCAAAATGAAGAAACAACCAGGCACCTACTACACTGCTCAGTTTCAGCAGATCTATGGAACATGTTTTTGTCTCTTTTTGGAATGGACTGGGCAATGCCTGGGAGTTTAATGGAAGCCTTTTTGAACTGGAATAGTTGGAAAGTTGGTACAACCATCAAGAAAATCTGGAAACTAATCCCTTTCTGTATTTTTTGGTGTATTTGGAATGAGAGGAATAGGAGATGTTTTGATGGAATAGCAACTCCAAACCACTTCCTTAAGGCTAAATGTCTTTTACTTTTGTACAGTTGGAGTACCTTAACACCTGTAAACTCCCCTGACAATTTTTTGGACTTTGTTAGCTCTTTAACATTAGTATACGACTCTTTGTACTGGAGCTAACAAATCTTTTGTATCTATATTTCTGCATCTTCTTGATGCCATTTATAATATCTCTTACTTTATCAAAAAAAAA
>MU746900.1:104755-132072 GCA_026770625.1 Nicotiana glauca
AAAAACAAACAAACAAAAAACTGGTTTAATGGGTCTAAT
Source organism: Nicotiana glauca (assembly GCA_026770625.1). Taxonomy (NCBI): domain Eukaryota; kingdom Viridiplantae; phylum Streptophyta; class Magnoliopsida; order Solanales; family Solanaceae; genus Nicotiana; species Nicotiana glauca. Next base: position 104,795 of record MU746900.1, read on the forward strand.
TGCTAAGGCCTATGCTCTATCACAACCAAAGTACTTCACAAAATAAATGATTAATACCTTTAAACCACCTCCACCTCATAACGATTTAACTTTCCTTCTCTACCAAAGTGACACTATTTGCGGTATGCTAATCTCACGCACATGATCACTTTAGGTTGTGGAACCGAATTCAGCTCTCTATCTTTTAACTAGAAGACCTAAGTCAAGTGCCATAATAGTCTTCATGGTAGAAAATGCCATGCTCAACGTTGGGATAACTTGTCCCGGTCATTGATTTTTCTGTTATTAGTTCTGCCAATTCATTTTAAGCTTACCGCCGGCTATATAAATTATACACTGGCCGTAACCTATCTGTACATATCAACATAAAACAGAGGCCAGAGAGAGAGAGAGAGAGGGACCTGGAAGTTACGTTGGAAGCTGTAACGAAGTTCAGGGTCAATTTCAAGAGAATCATCAGTTTCATTAACATTGGATTTCACGGATTTTTTACCAGGGACGTGCATAGTCGCCGTTTGACCTGGTTGGCTTGTGACTTTGAGCCTTGCGTCTTTGAACTTGTCATCTTGCTCTCCCTCTACCCTCCATGGTGCTGACGCTAGCAGCTCTTTCTTCCCTTTCGCCATTCTCACAAATTGCAGTGTCGCTATGAGGACGACAACCAGTGCAAGAAGATAAAGGAGAGAGGAATTGGAGAACCAACGACGTCGTTTAAATCCAGACCTTTTAATTTCACAATTTTACAATTTACTTCGCTCCTGTTCAATTGTTTTTCAAATCTTTTTTGAAAACATTGTTTGTTCATTAATTAATGATTTATTTTTAAAAAATTTCTGAAATTATTTTTCAAGTTCCCAAACTCTAGTTTAGGGCAGTTTTTGGGCGAAACATAAAACTTTAAATTCTTTTCAAATAAAATGCATGTCCAAACATAATTTCAATTTTCAAAAATTATTTTTTCAAATTTCAACCAAATCTATGTCCAAAAGCTAGCTTTAAAGTGGTCAAAACGCATATTTTGGACACCTATGTGAATATAATTACAGTTCTTTTGAGAAACTTTTCCCAGTTAAACTTACTTTTACCAAAATTGGTAAGCTAGTTATTGTCAAGTTTGAACAAGATCAACAATGGAGATACCTAGATTTGGAGAAGAGAGAGACGGAGAGAACAAGCTCTTTATATTGATAAGCAAAAAAATGTTCTGTATATTGACAACTGTACATCCACTAACTAATTATATGAAAGTTAATAGTGTTAACCAACTTCTAATGACAACTAACTTAATTTACCAACTATATTACTATTTACAATTATACCCTTGACTAAGTAACACCTTCTTCTACACTCCCCCTCAAGCTGGTAGGTGCAAGATCTTCAGCACTCCCAGCTTGCCTGTCAAGTATTCATGTTGTACTCTGCTCAATCCTTTTGTCAAAATGTCTGCTACTTGATCCTTTGATCCAACATGTTGTGCTTTCACTAGGCTCAATTGTATTTTCTCCCTAATAAACTGACAGTCTATTTCAATATGTTTGGTTCTCTCGTGGTATATTGGATTTATAGCTATTTGCAAAGCTGCTTTATTATCACAAAACAGATCAATTGGTAGTACCACATCTGCTTCCAACTCCTTCAATAGAGCAGTCAACCAAACAACTTCTGAAACTGCAGTTGCCATGCTTCTGTAATCTGCTTCTGCTTCTGCTGAGCTTTTAGAAACTGTGCTTTGTTTCTTGGAATTCCATGATACTAATGAATCCCCATACTTGATTAGGAATCCTGAAACTGATCTTTTTGTATTTGGACAAGAGGCCTAGTCTGCATCACAGTATACAATGAGTGTTTATTGGATCTTTTACTGCTGAACAAACTCCTAAGCCAGGCTCTCTTTTGATGTATCTTGCTACTCGCATGGCTGCTTCCCAATGTGATTTCTTTGGTTGTTGTAAAAACTGACTCAATGTTTATACAACATAAGCAATGTCTGGCCTTGTCAAAGTGAGGTATAATAATTTTCCTATCAGCCTTTGATACTGATTTTTGTCTGCAAGAAGAGGATCATCCTTCTTTTCTATCAGTTTATCATACTCCTGTACTGTTAATTTCACATTGACTTCCAATTGTGTCCAAGATGGTTTTGCATCTCCTAGGCCCAAATCAGATATAATCTCTAGTGCATATTTCCTTTGATTCACTAGAATCCCTTCGCTTGATCTGCTGAATTCCATTCCTAGGAAAAATTTCAACTTTCCCAAGTCTTTAATTTTGAAAGCTTTGTGCAATAAATCCTTTGTGTCTTGTATCATCTTCAAGTCATTTCTAGTAACTAACATATCGTCTACATAGACAAGTATCACCACTATACTGCTTCACTCTTTTCTGATAAAGAGAGAATGATCAAGACTACTCTGATTGAAACCTAATTGTAGTAGTGCCTCTGTGAGTTTCAAGTTCCATTGCCTGCTCACTTGTTTTAATCCATAGAGGGATTTGAGAAGTCTGCATACTAGCTTGGACTCCCCCTGACTTGAGAATCTCTGAGGCAATTCCATATACACCTCATCATGTAAATCACCCTGCAAGAAGGCATTATACACATCTAGTTGATGAATATGCCAAGCTTGCATAGCATCCAAAGAAAGAACTGTTCGAACAGTGACAATCTTCACCACAGGCGAAAACGTCTCATGATAATCAAGACTTTCAGTTTGACTGTATCCTTTGGCCACTAACCTGGCCTTAAACCTTTCAACCTCCCCATCAGCCTAAAGTTTCACCTTGTACACCCATCTGCACCTAATTGGTAATTTCCTAGGTGGTAAAGGAACTAACTCCCAAGTTCTGTTGTCTTGCAGAGCTTGAATTTCAGCATTCATAGCATCAACTCAACGACTATCCTTAGAGGCTTCATGAAAATATTTAGGTTCTGATGTAGCTGAGAGAGCACCCAAATAGGCTTTATAGGGGCTGGACAACTGATTATAAGACACATAATGGGACATGGAGTATGGTTGTGTAGTAGAAGTAGTAGTCACATAATCCGTTAACCATAAGGGTTGTTTGGTGACTCATTGAGATCTTCTAAGAGAAGTATCCTCTTCAACTGGTAGAGGTGCTAAGGTCTCCTCAAAGTTGTCAACAAAAGTGGAGGATAAATCATCCAGCAAATGAGAGTCAGAAGGTGGGATAATTGGTGATGACACTGAAATTGTAGAAGGAGACTCAGTTAGGACTGGTGTATCAGCTGCAAAAGGAGAAACATCCTAGGAGCTAGAAATAAGTGGAGTTGTGTCTGCAGAATAAAAAACATCAGGGGGTATAGGAACTGATTGATCCCTGATCGAATTGTCCTGGAAGGGAAAGATTGTTTCACTGAATGTGACATCTCTATTAATGAAGAATTGGTGTTTCTGCAGGTCATATAGGACATATCCTTTGGTAACATTGGAATATCCCATGAAGACAGCCTTCACAACCCTTGCACCAAACTTATCACCTCTTGGTAGAACACTAGCATAACAAAGATAACCTAAGGTTCTAAAGTGATGAACCATAGGTTTCTTACCATAAAATAGCTCATAAGGTGATTTACCCTGCAAAATGATAGAAGGTAATCTATTAATGATGTAAACAGCAGCCAGGATACGATTCCCCCGAAATTTTAAAGGAATATGGCCTTGAAATCGTATGGCTCTTGCAACTTCAAGGATGTGTCTATGCTTTCTCTCAGCCACACCATTCTGCTGAGGAGAGTAGACACAAGTCCTCTGATGGACAATGCCCAATTCCCTCAAGAGTGCAATGAATTTAGCATTCACAAACTCACTACCATTATCTGACCTCACAGATTGTACAGATGTGCTGAATTGACTATGCACCATTTTAAAGAAATTTCTCAAGACTAGTAACACATCACTCTTAAACTTCAATAAGAAAATCCAAGTCACACGAGAGAAATCATCAAACACAGTTAAGAAAAACTTATTACCATCAAAGGTAGGAATGTGATAAGGACCTCATACATCCAAATACAATAGTTGAAATACTGCAGTAGTTTTGCTAGTACTTGAAGAAGGAAAAGGAAATCTAGTATGTTTAGCTAAGGCGCATATCCCACACTTATTGACTACATTCTTACAATCTTGAGTATCTGCTCCAAGAAATTCCCTCATAGCTCATCCAGAAGCATGAGCCAATCTCATGTGCCACAATGAAACACCAATATTCTTTTCCTTCACACTAACAATTAGTACTCTGCTTATTGAATCAGCATCAGAAACAAAGAGATAAAGCTTCCTTTCTCTCTACCAAACCCCTTTACCCTCCCACTTGAGAGGTCCAGGAACAAACAAAAGTCAAGGAAAAAGGTAACAAAGCAATAAAAGTCTCTAGTTACTTTTGATACTGACATCAAGTTATACTGAAAATCAGGAACAAATAATAGATCCTTCATTACTGCATCTTTCGAAAGTAAACAGTCCCCAATATGAGACACTGAAATCACCTGACCATTTGGCATTTGCACTATCTTACTACTTAAGGAATCAACTTTGCAAACAGAATGCAACATATCTAAATCAGATATCATATAATTTCTTGCCCCTATATCTATAATCCAATCCTTCTTTGCTACACTAGCCATAAAAGAATGAATATACCTGCCATATTAGCCATATTTTCCTGAGAAGGCTCTTTGTTTAGCATTCTAAGGATCTGATTATATTGATCAGTAGTAAGCATTGGCGGCCTCGGCATTTCATTCAAGGCAGTGGCATCTCCAACATTATTTCTACCTGCATTAGGTCCAGGAACATTTGGTGCATAATTTCTGCATTGGCATTGTAAGCAGTTGAGTTGCCCTGTCCTTTCTTTCTTAACTTAAAGTCTGTAGGATAACCTACTATTTTATAACAATTCTCTTTACTATGCCCTTTCATCTTATAAAAATCACACTGAATGTTCCAATTCTTCTTAGGTTTTGGATAACTGCCTCCTTTCGTAGACAGAAAAGTTGTGGCTTCTGATCCTTCTCCTACCACAGATACATTTGAAAATGATCTCTGACTTTCTCTCTCAATTATCATGGAATACGCTTTGCTAACACTTGGAGTAGGATTAGTCATAAGGATTTGACTCCTTGCCCGCTCATAATTCTCACTAAGTCCCATCAGAAATTGCATTAGTTTTTGTCTATGTAAATTTTCATTGAAATCCTTATATCTCCTACAATCACCGCTTGGAGGAGTTATGCTTTCGTACTCATCCCAAAACTCTTTGAGTTTGGTAAAGTATACAGAAACACTATTTATTCCTTGATAAAGTGTTGCAATCTCTTTGTGGAGCTAATAAACCCTAGATGCATTGACCTTATCGAAACACTCTCTCAGATCTTCCCAGACACGATATGCATCTTTTGCATACACTATGCCTGTTAACAACTGGTTCGAAACAGAACTCATTATCCATCCAAGCACAATTGCGTTGCACCTGTCCTACTAATGGCCTAGATCCTTCTCAAAATCATCTCCTTTCAGAGTTCCGTCGATCAACCCTAATTTGTTCTTTCCTAACAATTGGATTCGCATCGCACGTCTCCAAACAGAGTAATTCTCAGTTCCGGTCAACTAAATTGAGACTATCGGCGCTCCGGTAGTGTCTGAAGGATGAAGATACAAAATGTGATTGTGATCGAGATCTGGTTTCGCCATTGTTGAGATCGAAGAATTTTTTAGATCGGATTCTACCATCGAACAATTGACAGTAAAGCCGAAGATAATTAGCTCACAATTGTGGCTAAAAGCTCTGATACCATGTCAAGTTTGAACAAGATCAACAATGGAGATACCTAGATTTGGAGAAGAGAGAGACGGAGAGAACAAGCTCTGTATATTGATAAGCAGAAAAATGTTCTGTATATTGACAATTGTACATCCACTAACTAACTATATGAAAGTTAATAGTGTTAACCAACTTCTAATGACAACTAACTTAATTAACCAACTATATTACTATTTACAATTATACCCTTGCCTAAGTAACACCTTCTTCTATAGTTATATTCCAAAATTGGATACATCTAGTCTTATTAATCTATCATAATCTCGTAGGATGCTTGATTTATTTGCTTATTAGTGTAGGATATACATCAATTTTATGTCATGTGCCGTAATTTTTTTCTGTTACTATTAGTTGAAGAATGTAATTGTTATGGCCAAAAAATCGAGTTATTAGCTTAAAACAAAAAGATATCCAAAGAATAAAATGAATCAATTAGATCGAGTAATTGGTATGTATGTATATATATATATATATAATCACCCTAACCTTTAGTGGTTGGGAAACAACAACCTCTCCACTTTTTGAATGGGAACAATAACCCCCTTCTATAATATTTTTCGGAGAACTTTAGAATCCAAGAAAAAAAAATTTCAGTTAGAGAATTGTCTAAGTTCATTTAAATGAAACTGCTCCAGGGCAATGCACAATCTTCTGTCCATTTCGAAGGCTACAAGTTTGAAATTGAATCCTGTTTCTCCTTTCATTACCTCAAACTCTCTCCACCTTAAACTTGTCATTCCTCTCATACCATAGGATCCCTGGTGTTAACAACATTGTATGTGTTGATTCATCATATACTCTCATAGTACATTAATCTTCATGTGAGTGATGAGAGGATAGAGGAATAATGGACAGTATAATCTGAGTGTCTCAATAATAATGCAACGCAAAGATGTAATCTTGGTGCGATCATATTTTTTTAGCAATTACTTGTTTCCTACTTTGATGTCAATGTCAACATCAATTTATGCAGTGCCTTTGGATGAGCTAAAAGAATCCACATTGCCATTAGATGGTTAATAGTTGGCTCTACTTCCCGCAACAAAACTGACTTGCAATAGAATAAATATGGCCATTATTCGAGTTTAAAAGAAGATATTTTTAAGTTTAACATACACAATCCACATTTTATAGAATAATACTTGTATAGGGTAAAACTGATAAATGATAGGTTGACGTTCGACGAGTTGGATACGTGACAGTAAAGATAGGTAGGGTATAAGTCAGCGAATAACTGACACTGGTTGCAAGCATGTGATCGGTGTTTTGTGAGTTCCGAAGACATTAAAATCGGGAACAAGAGTTTGAAAATAAGATATCGGTTGAAGAAGTCAGCATTCAAGGAGCGGTTGTTACAAAGAATCTTTGCATTTATACTTAACTGTTATGCAGCTATCAAGAGAGGTTTTTATTCATATTAAAGAGGAGTTTGATTTGGGGATCTTGTCTCCCTAAATTTAGCTATAAATAGAAGAATTTGTACTTTGTGACGACCCGGCCGGTCATCTCATGAGTTACCGCTCCGTTTCTCCGATTTTTACTTCTTATTGCTTTGTTTATCGGTACTATGTATTATTGGATTGGTTGGCTCAAGTTTGGAAAGGTTTGAGACACTTAGTCTCTTTTGAGTAAGCTTAAGTTGGAAAAGTCAAACGGGTATTGACTTATGTGTAAAGGGGCTCGGATATGAATTTCGACGGTTCGGATAGCTTCGTCAGGTAATTTGGGACTTAGGAGCATGATTGGAACGTATTTTGGAGGTCCGTAGTAGATTTAGGCTTGAATTGGCGAAAGTGGAATTTTGGCGTTTTCCGGTTGATAAGTGAGATTTTAATATATGGGTTGGAATGGGATTTCGGGAGTTGCAATAGGTCTGTTGGGTCATTCGGGATGTATGTGCAAAATTTCAAGCCATTCGGACGTGGTTTGATAGACTTTTTGATTAAAAGCGTAATTCAGAAGATTTTGAGAATCTTAGGCTTGAATCCGATGTGTTTTGGTTGATTCGATGTTGTTTGAGGTATTTTGAAGATTGGTATAAGTCTGGATGGTAGTATATGAATTGTTTGTGCTTTTGGTTGAGGTCCCGGGAGCCTCGGTGTGATTTCGGATGATTAACAGAAAGATAAGAATTTGGAAATGTCAGCTGAAGTTTTAAGACTGCTGTCATAACCGCATCGGCGGTTGGGAGGCCGTAGATGCGACCCCCGCAGATGCGACCCCCGCAGATGCGGAAGATCAGTCTCAGAAGCGGAAGGAGCCAAGGAAGGCAGGAACCGCGAAAGCGATTAAGGAACCACACCTGCGATGGCGCAGGTGCGGGTTGTGCATCGCAGATGCAGAAATAGATGACTTAAGTGAAAACCGCAGGTGTGGTCCTCTAGAACGCAGAAGCGGGACCGCAGGCGCGGGATTTGGGTCGCAGGTGCGAAAAGCCCGGGCCAGAAGGTATAAAAGACTTCCTTCGCAATTTTGAGCTATATCTTCACCATTTCAAGTCGGTTTTGGAGCTTTTGGGGGGAATTTTGAAGAGGGAATTCGAGGGAACTTCGTTGAGGTAAGATTGTTGAACCTAAAACTCGTTTCTATGGTGTTATTTCACGAATTAGGCTTGTAATTTATTGAAATTAAAGGTTAAAATTTGGGAACTAGGGCTTGAGAATTGGAGACCTTTGAGCAAGGATTTGAGGGGTCAATTGTGATCGGATTTTAGTACTTTTGATATGTATGAACTCGTGGGGAGATAAGGAGTCTATTGATGTAAATTTTACCGAATTTCGAGATATGGGACCAAGGGTCGAATTTTGACCAATTTCGGGATTTTGTTATATTTTGATTAATTTTGAGCGGGCTATGTTCCCTTAGTATATTTTGATGCTTATGAACTTATTTTGATTAGATTCGAGGCAATTGGATGCCGATTCGAGAGGAAAAGTATCGCGGGCTAGAGTTTTGGCTTGACTTAAGGTAAGTAACGCTTTCAACCTTGGAACTGCTGGTTTGAAACCCCGAACGATGTGTTCTATGATTGTTATGAAGGTGACGTTATGCCAAGTGATGGGTGTATGAGCATGCACTGTGAGAAATGCGGACTGGATCATTCCAGAGCGCCTCTTATTGGTTATTTAATATCGATATCTGTGCTGTGATTATGTGATCTAGCTGTTGAGCTGTAAATCATATTAATTCTCATGTTAAGGCTTCGCGCCAACACTGTTGAGACCCGAGAGGTCGTTTCTTGCTATCATGCTATTAGATTCATGTTTACTTTAGGTTATAAAGAACAACTTTCTTCGAAAAGTTCCAGAATCCGGGCACGTGGGCCCGGGGTCGAATTTTGGAAAGTTTGTGTTTAGGGTTGGAAAATTACTTTAGTAATTAATATGCGTACTTTTGAGCTTGTATTGACTAGTTCCTACCTCATTTAACTAGTTTTGGATCGTTCAACTCCAAATTGAGAGTTTGGGCTCGTTCTTGGTATTGGAAGTACACTTTGGAGCGAGGTGGGTCTCCTTTCTAAACTTGTAAGAGGGAATTGTCCCCATAGGAGTAATAATTTTATAATTTGCTACTAAATTCGGGGACAACATACACACTAGGTGACGAGAGTCCGTGCGTAGCTACTGCTATGTTCATTGTCCGGGTAATTTAGGACCCGTATCATGCTATATTTGTGAATATTTATATGTTTGCTTGCTAATGTGATCACTTAGGATATGCCAGAGAATTGAAAATGAACATAAGTGAACGTATGTACCTGTTGAACACTTGTATGAATTTATTTTAATATAAATGCGCCTTCATGTGTTTTCCTGATGATAATTGATATTTGTGGATCAGGCCGATCGCGTCGGTAGAAATAGATGCATCTATGGTTCGCGCGCATTCGACCCTCTGGTAGTGCACAGTTTCTTTTCTGTTGGATCGGACCGTTGACCTCGGCATGACGTACACATGATATCTATGTGAATTATTATTGATGACATTACTTGTTAAATATTTTGAAATGTAAATGGCTAATTGTGAAATCATTAAGGACATGAGTTAGAAATTCTAATTACAACTGTTATATATTTGTGACCTTCATGCTTAGTATAATACCATATTATATTATTTGACCATAGTAGGTATCAAGTCGACCTCTCGTCTCTACTTCTTCAAGATTAGACGGGATACTTACTGGGTACATATTGTTTATGTACTCATACTACGCTTCTGTACTTAATTGTACCGGATCTGAGGCAGGTACATCTGGCTATCAGGCTGGCGTGCGTCCCTGATCATAGTCCGAGACTTCCATGGTGAGCTGCTCCCTTCCAGTGCCGATAAGCAGCTTGATGGAGTCTTTCTTATTTTCTTGACTGTCTATTCTATTTCAGACAGTAAGATAGATTTATTCTTTTTGTATATTCTACTAGTTTCCCACAACTTATGACACAAGGTCTTGACACACACATTAGTAGATATTTCTTTTGGAAATTATATAATTATTTTGGTACATTACTGATTATCACTTGTTTTAACTTCAAATTTAGAAATTTTGGTACCTATTTTGGTAAAGTAAAACAAACACTTATTGATTTTTCTGCGTTGGCTTGCCTGACAATGGTGTTGGCCGCAATCACGACCTATAATAGAAGTTGGGTCGTGACAGGGAATTATGTTTCATTCCACTGTTTTAGACTTTTCTATTATTAATGTTAAATTCCGTATTGAAAATTGATGTTTTTCGTAAGTAAATAATTGGATAAAATGTGAAAAAGAAAGTAAGTGGCTGGCCTAGTTCCACGATAGGCGCCATCATGACCGGACCGAATTTTGGGTCGTGACATACTTATTGTAAGGACATGAAATATCTGTATGCAAAAATGGTTAAACTTACTCTTGTTTTATTAACATTCTTTATGCTCAATTTTGTTCTTATTCTAGCTTTCGAAGAAGCTCACTTCACAATCAGACTTGTATTTTCTTCAAGTATTTTTAATTAATTTATTTCTGTTCTTTGTTACTTTGTATTCTTGGATCAAACTGATTTATGTATTTATAAATTACGTTATAAATTTAACTGTACTATTTTACGGATAAATAATACTATTATTGATCTTGGACAAGCAGGCTTGTTGTATCTCGAAAATAGAGAGGAACTTGTAATTTTACAGAGGACAAATAAGATTAAAACTAGTTCTAATAGCCTCCTCGACCTCCCAACAACCATGAACCAATGGATTATGCTTTGTTTATTGAAACTTAGAGCAAAAACTAAAAAAAAATTACAACATTATTTTTTTTACTTGATTTAAAGTTCTAAAACTCACCGGAAAATATTGTTTAAAGGGGTTGTCGCTCCCATTAAAAAGGTGAAGGGGGTATTATTTCCCAACCATTAAAGGTTAAGGAGGTTAAGTGGAATTTACTCTAATTTATTTTAAGGTGAAATAGCGGTATTTCCATTTCCTAAGAACTCGATGTTTATGTTAAGATCGAAATAACATGGCTCATGCAGAAGCTAACAATACAAAATTTGATGAACGATAAATTAGAGGACAATATACTAAAATAGGACACTATAATGGGTTTAGTCAATTGACCTACGTATAAATATTAATATAAAAATATAAAAACTATTGAGAGAAAAATCTCCCCCGACTACATTGTGAATATATATATATTTTTTGTTGTTGTTTGAGAAGTAAGTCTCAATTTATAGAAGTTCCACACTTCATTTCTAAGAAAAGGATAAGGTATATGAAGGAAATTTAAATCCTTTTAGAATTTTTTTTTTAATAGATTAAGAATTTAGGGCAAAAACCTAACAGAGTTAGGTGTATCATCATTCTTGGCATCTTGCCAATTCCAATAAAGCAAATATTGATCTGTCAATCAAATCAATTATTAAGACGAAGCATTAATTCCCTTTTAGTTATATTTTTATTTCATTTCCATTTAACTTATATCACATGTTTTATTTAATTTAAAAATTCTAATCACATATTTGTCTAAAACATTCAAAGAATCAAATGATATCGAAACAAAAGCCAATCTGCAAAATATATTATGATAGACCTTCACAGAGAATAGGTAACTTTTTTTTTATTTGATTCATATAGAAGAGTAACTTCCTTTCTCTCTTTTTTTGAACTCTCACAACCTCGAGCACAACCTCGCGTTGATCTTATTCAACGAATTGTGACAAATCTAACTATATTTAATGTAGACCAATAACAAACTTAGCAGTGGCAACCAATTAACCATCCTTTTTTTTTTTGCATTAACCAACACCAAATCTTTTCAAAAATACATAAAGCAAGAAAATTAAAACAAATACAAGTAGTTTTGGCTTTCCACATCCAAATTCCCTCAATATTCGTATATCTTTTGACTCAATATATCATCCCACACTTGAAACTATATGGTAATTAAAAGACTATAGGGAAAAAAGAAAAAGAAATTCAACGTGATAAAATTTCACCCTCGTCAAGACTAGGACTCAAGGGCAAAAGGATTTAATCAAACCACTTCTATAACTTGGAATAGTGAAGTGCCTCAGATAACGAACTTCCTCTCTAATATATTCCTCACAAAGAAAACTCCTTGAAAATTTATCTTCAGCATACCTTTTACAATCATGCACAAACACATCAGTTTCTCCATTTTTTTTATTTCTAGCCAATAATCCAGCAGTATATATCACTTTCATTCGACCAGGTTGATCAAATGAAGAACCTGTTGGTGCATCAACCATTATCACATCCCACTCAATTTCATAAACTTGTTTTGGCAAATTTTTTAGGGCAAGTGGACACTTAGAATTTCTTGGATCGCCAACTACTTTGCAAGAATCTTCCCTTCTCCCAATATTTAGAAGTTCGGTGGCTTGATCAAGTTTAGTTTCGTAGGTATAATGGTATGTTTCTATTTTGGTAGGTACTTCTTTAGTAATTTTCTCAATCCAATCTTTATCTTCTTCGATGAAGATGGTTCGTCCATTATGATTGAATGAACTCCACATTAAGCTATCAAAACCAAGTCCAAAGATCAAGAAATTGCATGGTGATTTCTTCTCAAGTACCCTAAAAGTCATTGAGATTTCGTCGTGTTTTTGTTGGGGTGTAATATTGGTAGCTGCATAGTGGAACAATGCTTCAGCAAGAGATGGTGGAATTTTGTTGCATGTTGAAGAAGTTGATGATGAGGTTATTGGTAGGTTTTTTAGGTTAAAAGATGGAGGATTTGTTCTTAGTATCAAATACAAGAGAAATATGAAGAACATACAAGATAATATGAGCTTATTGATAATCATAGTGTGATTGTTTTTGGATGTTGTTAGTTGGTGTTCTTTCATGGTAATAGAGACTAGCTAGATGAGGAATTTGAGAGTATTTGGAGCTAGATGATTTGTTTTTTTAAATAGGTTTGAAATGGAGAGGGGAAAGAATCCTCAATTATACATTAATCTCACATGATTTGTTTCTTAATTTGAAATAAAAAAGATGCACTGTTTTTTGCCCAGTTACATCCAAATGCATTAATCAAGCTCAAATTCAATACTAGAGTGCATTTATAGTTATATACTAGTTAAGGAGAAACCAAGGACTGTAACAAATTAATTAATAACGTGTTTGTTATGACATATACACTATTTGGAGCAAGCCATGTCAAATGGCGGCTCCTTAAAATTAGTGGTCTAAAGCCAAATTTTAATAAGAGACCTTATACCTTTTTTATTAGTATGTATACACATATATGCAAAAAAATTAATCTTGCCATTTTTTCATACTTATTGTTTATAGTATATATTCTTAAATGACATAAAGTCTTTAACTTCACATAGTAATATTATTATTTATATTAAAAAATAATAATTTAAATAAATAAGATGTTAGACATGTATTTACAATATGTTACCTTTGATATTGTTGTAAAAAATATATTTACTAATATGAAAATTTAAGTAGTTTAATTCAAAATTTTAAAATATTTTATTGTTAAAGCGTAGACATCTTTTTTTTTTTTTTACAATTTTTTGTACTTTTTTTTTTCTACAAACATTAATATTGTCTAATTTGAAATAAAATTTTAAAATTCATTATTAAAAATTTTGGGAGACCTAAATCAAGGCTTTACTAGTCTCCTATCAGAGCCACTTGTCCACATCTGATATTCTCAATCAAATTTATAGAGTCTCATTTAAGATAAGGCAATAATGACAAGAACATTAAAGGCAGTGAGTGTATCATTCAGTTACCAAATGTGAATAAAGTTGGTTGAACAGTACGTTCATGGTGGGGCTATAGTCTAAAATAATTGTTGATCGTCAATGAGGGGCGGCTCAACAGAACTGGTGGCCTAAATTCAAAATATATTAAAAACACCCTGAAACGTCTTTTACGAAATCCATATTATATTGAGATACAAAAAAAACTACATGACTTTGATATAGTGGTGAGAGTGCACTCATGATGTATGAGTTAGTCGCACATCATATGGTATTGAATTGATCTTCTCCTAAATGAAAATGGTAAAGGATGAACCCATTATCTGTTGTGTTTTGAATCTTGCCACATTTGTGTCAGGGATTTCTTAGTTAAAAAGATGAAACACAAAAGAACTTGCTTTATAGTGTGTGGATCAATGAAATGTGACAAAAAAGAATAGTTAATTTAGAAAATTTGAGTTAAAATTAAAAATTAAAATCGCGAGAACCATGAAAAAATACTATACATAAAGGAAGAAAATAAAATTGATGAGAAGATAAATATATTATTTAATTTAGTGAAAAAATTTATCCAATTAACTCACTCAATTTTACGTCTACCAAATATTAAAAGTTATTAAATTAAAAAACTTTTATTAATAATTATATAAATATAAATTATAGAGTATATATATTATATAATAATATATAATAATATAATAGTGCTTCTTATATTTGGGGCCTAAGGCAAGGGCTTCACTTGCCTTACCCTAGAGCCGCCCTTGGCCATGTCTAGGAGTATAATATCAGGGATATTTCAGTAGTAGAGACAGTCCAATACGTATGACGAGAATTGCTAGTCCAATGGCAGTAATACACTTAACTCTTAACTCCATTGCAAAACTTTAACCCCAAATTAAAAAAGAACGGTGAATTGTTAATTAAGTATATTAACTTGTTTGGTTGTAGGAGAAGTATAGTTTATTTTTAATATCTAGGCTTTTTAAATTTAAAATTTCGTTAGATGATATGAGTTGAGCTTAAAGAAAGAAACGAGAATTCATATTCTCGATCCCAATTTATTTAGAACTAAGGCGTAGTTATTGTTGTTGATATATTTTCGCTTGTTGAAGATTTATTCTGCAAATTTCTGCAAAGTTCCTGTTTTCAAGTGGCTATCCAAAGCCTTATGTGGTTCATAAAATTATAAGCGAAAATATTCAATGGAAAAGGGTTCAAAACCCCCCTAAACTATTGAAAAAGGTTTAGAAATATCCTTCATCCACCTATTGGGCTAAAAATAGGAAAACTTACACAAATATCCCAAATAAATCTCAACTTACCAACCTCTAGCCATTAATCATAGACTTACCAAAACTAGCCAACAAAAATTGAAAAACCAAATAATAGGGTTCTTTCTCTCAAAGAATCACATGCAAAAATCATCTTCCATATTTTTAAGCGTGATTAGCAACACTTGATACAAGAGGGAAAGGAAATTTTATAGATGAGGTAGCAAATAAGGTGATGAAATATAAAAAATATATACAATATTCCAAAAATCTAAACAAAAAAGGAACTTGTTCAATGGGTATGATTGAAATTCATTGAAAATATATAGATAAGTAAATATACAAAATTTGAGGAAGATTGGAGGTGATTTGGAGTGATTTTGTATCAAAATTCGTAATTAAATCGAGTTCAAAAAAGTCTTCTGCGACACATGTATCAAACATGTATTACGCATGTATCTCACACACAGTTATATATGGATATACATGTGATACATAATAGATACATATATGATACACATGTGATACATAAATGATACACAATGTGATACACATATCATTTTTTTCATATTCGAGTTTTACTTCGAATTTTCAATTCAAACTACCACAAAACTTCACCAAATCATCCCAAAACTAAGATTCAAGCTCTTAAAGTTTTGCCCAATCTATTCTAATAATACCCACACAAAACAAAGCAAAAATTTGATATTTTTTTGCTACAAATAGCTAATTGGCTAATATTAGTAATATTTTATTAATTGACCAATTTTTGTAATGAGCTACCTATAAATGGACATAGCTGGTAATTTTCCCTAAAAATATCCCTCCATTCATCTTTTTGGTTCACTTATACCCTTTGACCGTTAGGTCAATGCTGAACTAAAAATAATTATTATTCTTTTTATAAAACTTAAAAAAAAATTCATAATTTTTTTTTTTTTAAAACTAATGCACCAGTAGTCCACTAATTTAGTAAAGTCTTTTTTTTCATGTTTTACAAAAAAAAAAATTAGTTTTTACAAAAAAAAAAATTCATTTATTCCAATTTTTTTAAAGCATTTTTTTCTAAAAATTGTAAAAACAGAAAAAAAATATTTTCAATAAAATATTTTCATTTTTTAAAAACTAAAAAAAATATTTTCAACAACATATTTTTTTTTTCATTTTTTTTAAAAGACGAATATATTTTTTCTTTAAAAAAAACTGAAAAACGAAAATAAAAAGAAATGTTTTTAAAAAACTGAAAAAATGAAAAAAAAAATATTTGTCAAAAACGAAAATATTTTGTTGAAATTATTTTTTCAGTTTTTAAAAAACGAAAATATTTTATTAAAAAAAATTTGTTTTCTGTTTTAAAACTTTTTTTGCAGTTTTTACAAAAGAAATACTTTAAAAAAACTGAATAAAATAATAATTTTTTTGTAAAAACTGAATTGTTTTTTTGTAGAAACTGAAAAAAATTAAGAAGACTTTACTAAATTAGTAGACTATTGGTGCATTAGTTTAAAAAAACGAAAATATTTTGCAATTTTTTTAAGCTTTACAAAAAGAATAATAATAATTTTTAATTTAGCATTAACCTAACGGTCAAAGGGCATAAGTAAACCAAAAAAGTGAATGGAGGGGTATTTTTAGCTCAATATGTGGATGAAGGATATTTTTAAACCTTTTCCAATAGTGTAGGGACATTTTGAACCCTTTTCCGAATATTCAATCGTATCTTTGACCTCCTTGGTGCTTAATCTTATTTTGTTTACGGAAAAGGGTCAGATTTACCCCTGAACTATTTGTTTATCTACCTATTGGATAAAATATATCCTTCCGTTAATGTATTTGGCTCACAATTGCCCTTTGAGTTAACGGAGGGACACGTATCATCGCCATGTTGGCTCATTCTAAATATTTCTTAATTAATTAAAAAGACCTATTATTCAAACACGAAAAATAAATTTTTCTAAAAATTTTTTTTACTAAAAACTGAAGAAAAAAAAGGAATTTTTTTCCAGTTTTTACAAAAAACATATTTTTTTTTCTAAAACAATGTTTTTGTAAAAACAAAAATAAAATCTAAAAAGAAATTTTCTAAAGCAATATTTTTGTAAAAACTGAAAAAAACTAAATGTTTTTTGCTAAAAACTGAAAAAATAAAAAAAAATAAAAATTCCAGTTTTTAGAAAAATATTTCTTTAAAAAACTAAAAAATAATTTCTAAAACAATAATTTTTGTATAATCTGGAAAATAAAATATAATTTAGTTTTTGGTAAAAATGTAATTTATCAATTATTAAAGGTGGAGGAGCTAAATTATTTTTTATAATTAGTAAATTACATTTTTATCAAAAATTAAATTACGTTTTTTTCCAGATTTTTCTAAATTGGAAAAAAACTTGAAAAAAAGACTGGAAAAAAATGGGTCTTTTGTAAAAACTGGAAAAAAAATTCCCTTTTTTTTCTTCAGTTTTTAGTAAAAAAAAGTTTTAGAAAAATTGCTTTAGAAAATTATTTTTCGTGTATGAATAATGAGTCTTTTTAATTAATTAAGAAATAGTATTTAGAATGAGCCAACAGGACGATGACACGTGTCCCTCCGTTAACTCATAAGACATTTTTGAGCCAAAAATATTAACAGAAGGACATATTTGGTCCAATAGGTGGATGAAGGGCATCATTGTACCAAAACGAATAGTCTTTTCTGTTTTGTTTAAAACCCCACAAATATGGAAAGATTTATATCAGGGGCTCTATCATTACATTCAAATAAACAAATGAATTTGGAGTCGACAAATTCTGTTTTCCCACCAAATAAGCAATTTCGCAAATTTATTGTAACAACAACATTCTAAGATTGGTACATATGTATTGATAAAAACAATAAAACTAAATAAATAAAAAACATATGGATTGATGAATCCACCACTAATTAATTTTCAGCAAATTACAGAACAAAAAAGATATTGGAATCCACCAGACATAATTAGCTCAGCTCGTTGATGACCCATTGCTAACCTGAAATAATACAGAATGAAGCATATCAGAAATCAATTCATCTTTTTAACTGTGTAGGCTGTAAGTTATGACGAAGAACAAACATAAGCATTTTATGAAGGATATGCCTGAAACTTCTATATATACTTTCTAACATGCTGCTTAAATATGATATAAATAATTGTAACTTCTGTATGCAAGATGCAAGTTACTGAAACTTGCATATCAGATGTTACAAAGAGGTGCTGATCAACTGTCTTACCAGCTTTAATTAGTTGTCTGTACTTCTTCTTCGATATAAGAACTTGGAGACTATCGCATCCAGTGGTTTCTTCTATTTCTCTTTTAATATCCATAGCTGAATCCCCAACAGAGTCCAAGCAGTCTTCCACTTCAATAAGTTGGAGTGTTGGAATATCGACAAAGCTAGGAGGGATCTCCTCGAGGTCGCGACAACCTTGTATAACTATCCACTACAAAAAAATGGGTAAATTGCGGAGGTTAAAATTGCAGTTTGCGGAGGTTAGTAACCTCCACTATTTGCTGTCACGGCGGTTGGGCAGACCCCCGCAATAAGCATCGCCACTACTAATTTGCGGCAGATAAATGCGGGGGTTTCCCGAACCGTCGTGACAGCAAATAGCGGAGGTTTTTAACCTCTACAAATTGTAATTTTAACCTCCGCAATTTCATGCGTGAATATAGATTTGTTTTTTAAAATTTAATTTTTTTTTCGAGTGTGGGGGTTGTAAACCCCCGCAATTTATTATGTGTACACCTTCCGCATACATTCAATTTCTCTTTTGAACTTTTAATTATTCCTGTCTATTTTTAAATATATTGTAGAATTGATTTTTTATCATCAATTTGCCATACCCTTTTCCTAATATCAATTGAAATATTTATGCTTAAACCAAAATATTAAAAGTAAGAAATATCAACATTTCATTAACCGCAAAAAATAATATGACAAAGTAGTATCATATATCATCAAGCTAAATTAGAACATAGTTAACCGTCTATATTAGCTAGCTATTAAATTATTCTAACACATCTACGTCAATTAAAATGAATCTCAATGGATGTCATTGGGATTACTAGCGCCAGAAGACCTTCTTGCATCCGTCGGTGAAACGGGTCCACTAGCTGCATCACTTGGCTACAGCAAAAAAGTAAAAATAAAATTAAAGTAAAATTGAAAAATGCTAGCTATTTTTAGAGCTGAAATTGACAAGTATAAAAAATAAAATTGTTACAATACACCAAAAAAAATAACTTAGCATTTACCGTTGTAGGAGGAGATGCAAAGATCCCAGCAAATTGTTCTGGTATTGACCCTTCCTTCATTATCATGTATGCTTTGAGAGTATTCATCAATTGATTATACTTCTCTTGGCATCGAGAAGAAGAACATCCAACATTATTACTCACAATTCTAATATTACCAAGACGAAGATTTGTCTCTTTGAAAGTATTGTTTGGAGTAGTTCCTAATCCCAAACATCTCACCCTTCCAGGATGCTCTTTTCCTAGCACCTTACCAACAACATCATTTGGAGAAATTTCAGTCTCATCCACCGTACTTTCACTCACTTCTAACTCAATTTTTTCCTAAACACAATACACATCAAAAAAATCTGAGCCAACAATATACATGTTGCAATATAGTAAAAAAAAAATACTCCTTGGGATAGGCAGTTAATTGCCTGTACCTTAATCTCACTGCCTGCAATATAGTTTAACTCCCAATAATTAGATTGGTTCTGTAATTAGTCTCACTGCCTTCTTGGGGTAGGCAGTTAATCGCATGTACCTTAATCATGCTCTACATATCAGGTCCAAGGTTCAAAATTGTATGGATAATATAGTAAAAAAATACTCCTTTCCTATCTGAAATATCTTAAATTTACCCTTTTATAAACCATAATCAAACGTACATGGATAAATTTCAACTTCTCTACCCATGTTAGTTTGACATGTACAACCACTCTACTCAAGCTGGAGCTCCATTAAAGTAGAAGGCAAATACAAGAGAACTAGCTAACGGGAAGGCAGGAATATCCCCGAAATATAACGGATAGAACATTATTACTTAATATATTATGTATAGTAAAAGTGTAAAAATTTATAGCTTCTGCGGACAAATTATGGTTACTTCGTCTCACCAGTAGCTTTAGGAAACGTTAGCTGAAAGTCTGTAGCATAGAATGATTTACGCTAAACAAACTTGACAATTTTCTAAAGCTGAAGATAAAGATTTATGAACAGAAAAGAACATGTTGCAATTTTGAACAGTTAGAGGAAACCTGGGAGATACTAGCAGAGCACTCTAATACGTGCAAAGGCAGAAAAGCTGGAAACTACAGGTGAGACTAGAAATTTCTTGATTAAAAATAGTAATTTAGTTTATTCTTATGAAAGCAATCAGGTATTTGCTTTTTGAAATCTACTAATGCGATCAGTTTAAGAGTGGTAGAAAATGGAGAGAACTGCAGTGTGGGTCAAAGGCAACTTTTCTGTCTCGGAAGAGCCTTGCTAAAGAAAAGCAGCATTCTCGTTCTGGACGAAGCAACATCATCAGTTGATGCTGCAACTTATGTAGTATTATAAAAGATTATCAATCAAGAGTTCAGAAATCAAACAGTTGTCACAATAGCTCACAGAATCGATACAGTCATTGATAGCGATCTTGTCTTAGTCTTGAATGAAGGTAAGTATTTTAATACTATATCTAATATCTCTCTAAGCTGTTGATTCTAAATATATGAATTCCTTCACTTGTTAATAGGAAGAATAGCCGAATATGACACACCAGCAAAGTTATTGGAAAGAGAGGATTCTTTCTTCTCAAAATTGATAAAGTCATAGACATTATTATTGGATGTGACATTCTCAGTGGAAGGAGAGACATGGTTATTGTAACTTATCGCATATTTCTTTTGACTCCTCATTTATATATGATCCATCTTTTTTCGTATGTGTAGCAAGATAAAGTTGTGCTCGTCCAGGCTTACTTCGTATCTCAGCCATCTATGCATGAAAACAAAAATAAGTCAGAATAGTTTAATTAAGTAAAAAAAATAGATACAATATCTAAAATTTAAATAGTAAAGTAAGGTAAATAATGTGACATCTTTCACCATTTCAGCCCTTCTTCTAGAATTAGGTTTGGAGCCACCGATGTGTGGAACTGTTTGCTTCTTCCGATTTTCAGCATTTCTTTTACACATGTTCTAACAATAAGATACATTTCAGTCAATTATATAAATAAATAATCATATTTATATGTATTTCAATGTAACGTTTCAGAAAAATACCTGAGTTTCTTCTTTACAACGGTAGTTCACAAAGGAAGTCCATTGATCTCGAGTAATACCTACTGGAACATTATCCATAATCTCATCTTTGGTTTTAAGTGGGTCTTTAAACTCATCCCACAATTTCTGCCTACTTGAAGTCCACTTCTTTGAAATAGAGTTATAAACATACCGTCGTGCAACGTCCTCAGTGGTCATAAAACAGAAATGAGACTTCAAAAATAAATTTTGGTTAGTTTATCTTTTATATAAAAATATAAAAATAAAAGACAAAATAGAGATATAGTTATAAAGATATAGAACTTATACCTTTATAATATTATTAAAGCAGTCGTTAAAGTATGACTTAGGCATATCCGGCCATTTATCAAAGCTAATTGGAAATATGGTACAATCAGTTGCTAAAAGGCCACATACGCCTGCTAGAAGGCCTTGTGCTTCGCCAATCGGATCCAAGCAATCAAACTCCACCACAACACGTTTTCCCTGAGGTAAACTTAATGCTTCTCTAGTCTTCAATTTGAGCCTTTTGGTATTTTCATGTGAATCTTTAATAAATAAAAATAAAAGCAAAAAAATAAAGGTAAGAGATATGGTATAGAGAGGTCTTTTTGATAATTTAACAATTCCAACAGATTAACCAAGAATTAAATAAAGATGATTTCATGGAAGGATAATATAAAAGCCCTCTCAAGCTAATAGATTGAGTTATTGCATGTATTTAGAAGAATCATACAAGGATAATATAAAAGCCCTCCCAGCAAAATACGTACGAGCAACCACAGTTCATCCAAGCCAGCATCTGGCACCACCAAATCCACCTATTCTTCCGACAAATACAGTTACGTCTTCTGAACCTGACATGGCTGCAAATGCATACAGAACTAGATTTCTTCAAGTTCCTACTAGTTAATTTCAGCAACAATATTGTGGTCTATCCCAGTTTTCTGCTCCATCACAGCCATTGGCTGCTCTTAATACTGCCAATGCTAATTTGAGCTATGAATATTCTCAATCTACGCATGATCAGGTGTGCTACACTCAACATCCAGCTCTACCATTTCCTTGGCAGTATCAAACAATGACCCCTACTGCAGTTTTATTTTCACAGGCCTCAGCACAACTAGCTGCCGAGAATACCACTTCACAAAACATAACCTCATAGCCTCTTTAAGTAAAAACAGGTAGTCAAGATGGAATATCAGGTGTACTTTTATTTTATACTTCAGGTACAAGGAGGAATATCTATTGTGGAGAACAGAGGTACTCTTGAGTTTAAGTTTCCACTTACCAACCAAATACATAAACTTTTGAGTTTAAGTTTCGTGCATATAGATTTTTACACTATAGATTAAGTTAGACCTATTACAACATGTAAATCTTCAGAGCAAGCTTGCTATGTGAACTCAGAATAGAGTAATAACCTGCTATATTACAGGTAAATTATATTGACAGTGCAGCAACAAAAAAATATTACGCACTACCACAGTACATAACTTAAATCCTGAACTTTTCCTATCTGTATTTTTTATTCCCAAAATAACGTGGAGCTAACAAATGCCAGTTTTAAACGAGAAATAAATTCAGAAAAATTAGGAAAACAACAAAAAGCAGAAAGGTAAAAACTTTCTAGCAGAACACTCTACTCCAACTTGCTAAAAATAGTTCCAAGAAAAAAAAACAGATTATCATAGTAAAGTTAGTCATTTTTCACAAAGGCAACCAAGAACAAAGCAAGAAGCTAAAAACCAAAAACCAAAAACCAAAAAAAAGATATAATACTAAGTAACAGTTTGAAACTTCTAGTCTTAAATATGTCAGCTATAAGTGTTTGTGATCAAAGATAAAATAAAAAAATTAAAGCTATAAGTTTTTTATCAGATTAAAAAGTAAATAGAGCCTGAAGTACAAGGAGTAATAGTTATAGGTTTGACAGAAGAAGAAGCTCTGCTATCAACAGATAGGTGAAGCAGCAACAGATGTATAACAGTCCTATAGAAGATGCATTGGACAAGTGCAAATAGATCCACTCACACCCCATGGGCAAATAAATTCCCACAATTATACTCTAAAGTCCTATAAAGCAATGAAAGGATAATGATTACCTATTCCATCGATAGTCCAGTGATGTGAAGACTCACGTTTAGCACGGTTATTGGATGTTGTTTGTGCTGTTGTGGGATTAATTGGAGGTTGAAATGAAGGAGTTGTCTGTCCCGTGGCCTGAAATGAAGGAGTTGGCAGTGTTGTGGCCTGAAATGAAGTGGTTTGTTGTCTTGTGGGTTGAAATGAAGGAGTTGATAGTGATGTCGCCTGAAAAGAAGGAGTCGGTTGAATGCAAGGAGTTGTCTTCCCCATGGCTTGAAATGAAAGAGCTTGTTGTCTTAGCTGTGTTGTGGCCTGAAATGAAGCGGTTTGCTATCTTGTGGCTTGAAATGAAGGAGATGGTAGTGATGTTGCCTGACATGAAGGAGTTGGATGTGATGTAGTCGGTAATGAAGGAGCCAATAGTGATGTCATATCTGGTGCCGCATCATTAAATTTTGAAGAAGACGCTGATTGAACTGACTTTTGTAAGTTCTGGAACCGTTTGGTCTTCGGCATATCTGCTATCAACAAAACAATTAATAAGTAATAGAAAATAAAAAAATACAAATACAAAATAAAGTACATATATATATATATAAAAGAAAAGAAAAAAATAAACATACAAGGATACAGGAAAATTTACATGCCTATTCAGACATATGCTCATCTATTACAATTTGGATATTCTCATAGGCATCATCAAAAAATTGTTCAAGTTCTTGTTGTTGGTATGGTTGATTCTCATATATTTCATTTTCATCGACCTCTCCCATATCAAATAAATCTCTTGGCTTTAAATGTACAGCCACACTCCATTCTTTATCTGTTTCATCATCAACATAGTAAACCATATTTGCTTGAGATGCTTCGATGTAAGGATCATCATCCTCACGATCACCAATATGAATCAATCTAGAAAAATTGACACAATTAAAATTCCAAGCATCTCTTTTGAACCCTCTATCCTGAGTAGTGTCAGCCTACTGGCATTTAAAGAGCACAACTATGAATAGATAATAATTAAGCTCAATAATATCTTCTAACTTCCCATAGTATGGCAAGTCTGCTTGCCTTGCACTTCTATCAGCACTAGATGTAATACAAGAAGTGTTAGAAGTAAGAAAAACTTCACTATTTTGAGTTTTTAATCCTTGATCACTAGACAAAACTCGAAATTTGAATCCATTGATGTTATAAGTAGTGAACCTTCTAGCATCTGGCGCTGGACCTCGTACTAGGTACTTCAGATCAGTAGAGATGGTGTCTGCAATTTCTGGGTTCATAATCTAATAATAACAAACTTATTTTAGTCAAGCATATTAAATCCAATGAGAAAAGCTATGTGAAGCAAAAATTATTATACCATTCACTCACCCGTTTTGGAAACCAATCAGGAAACTCTCTATTAACCCTCCTCTCCAAATCTGATGCTGAAGGTCTCCGTCCTCTTGTGCTCTTTCTTATGTAATCCCTAAACTCACTTCAAATAAGCTAACTATATCAATTTTAATTATTTTAATTCTAAACTTTTGTCAATATTCATATCAATTTTATTTACTTACTCAATAAATGGCTTCACTGTCGCACAATTAAATAACACATATCGATAAGCTTGCGTCTTCACCAATGGAGTCAAGGGGAACATTGAGGAGCCTCCAACTGGTTTACCTTGCAGAGGGAAGATAGAGGACATTTCAGAAGCCTCATTAAGATTTGGTTCATCATTCACACGTTTAAGCCTATTAAGCCTTGACTCAATCCCCTCAAAGTAACGAGAACAAAAAGTTAGAGCTTCTTCAACAATGTAACCTTCAGCTATGGAACCTTCTGGTTGAGCCTTATTCCCTACGAGCACTTAACTTGAATTAATATTACATACATCAAAATTTCGGATAAGAAATATTTTACCTTTCAATAAAATACATCCACCTGTAATGTATCGGACCACCTTGTATTGCTTCATCTACTAGATGGACAGTTAAATGGACCATTACAGTAAAGAACGATGGTGGGAATAATATCTCCATGTGGCAAAGTGTGAGCACAATGCGATCTTGTAGCTTTTATAGATCTGCCAAACTCAAACTTTTAAGACAAAGTTCTCTAAAAAAAGAGGAAAGCTCTACTAAGACTGCAACAACCTCCTTTGGTAGCACATTACGAATTGCTATTGGTAGCAATTACTCCATAATAGTGTGACAATCGTGACTCTTTAATCCAAAGATTCTCCTCTGGTCCGGATCAATGCTACCAGAAATATTACTCGAGTAACCATCCGACACTGAAATATTCTTTAAAGTTGTGAGGAAAGCCACTTTCTTTTCCTTTGGAATGGTAAACACGGCAAGCCGACACTCATCATTATCATCGGGCCAAAGATCACGCCTTATACCCATATCTTGCAAATCTTTCACGCCTTAATATTATTTTTTGACTTGTCTTTATCATTGAGCAAAGAATATATAATATTGTTAAATACATTCTTTTCGATGTGCATGACGTCTAAATTGTGGCGCAACAAGTTGAACTCCCAATATGGAAGATTAAAGAATATGTTTTTTTTCCTCCATTGTTGTGCTGCACCTTGCCCAATATTTCTTTGTCTAGATCTTTTTCTTCTCTCACTCAACTCAGCCAATTTTTCAAATGTAACATCAATATCTTTCACTTGTTGTAAAATATAAGATCCAGATAACTTTCTCAGTGGGTTTCTTTCTTCCACATTTCCATCAAAGCGATGTCTCATCATTCTAAATTTATGATTTCTTGCTAAAAATCTACAATGACCAATAAAGCACCACTTTCTACTCTGGCGAATCCGACAAGGTTCTGCATCAAAATTACAAATGGGACATGCTAGACCAGTATGTGAGTTCCAACCAGATAAGATATCGAGTTCAGGAAAGTCACTAATTGTCCACATAAGAGCAGCTCGCAACCTAAACATCTCTTTCTTTGATGAATCAAAAGTTTCGACACCTTCACTTCACAACTCATTCAACTCCTTAATAAGGGGTTGTAGGAAAACATCTATGTTATTTCCCATCGTACGTGGACCAGGAATGATCATTGAGAGAATTAAATTGGATTGTTTCATACACAATCAAGGAGGAAGGTTGTATGGAACTAAAATGACTGGCCAAATGCTATAATTAGTATTCATCGTGCCAAAAGGATTGAAGTCATCACTAGCTAGGCCAAGCCGAACATTCCTAGGATCAAAGGCAAATTCAAAAAAAGTTGTATCAAACCTCTTCCATGCCTCATCATCTCTAGGATGACTCATGATTCCATCTTTGTTATTATCCTCAGCATTCCATCTCATATATTTTGCTATTTTAGAGCACATGAACAATCTCTGCAACCTTAGTTTTAATGGAAAGTAACGCAAAATCTTTGCAGGCTTCTTAGTTTTCTTCTTGGTTTTCTTCTTGCCTGTAGCAGACACAAGATCTTCATTTATCTGCTTGTTAGGCTTCCACCTAGAAGTGTGACAATACTTACATGTTTCCTCATTAGCATCATTCCCCCAAAATAACATACAATCATTTGGACATGCAT
>MU746900.1:149985-159986 GCA_026770625.1 Nicotiana glauca
ATAAACCAACATTTTCAGCATGCCATTGTTGACTAAACATAAACCAACATTTTCACAAACTCTAGATGCTTCCTCCATATTCTCTGTGTCAACATTCAGTACAAAATCTTCACCCATCCACAGCTTTAGCAAATCAGACACTGGAATCTTATAGTCTTCTGGAAACGATCCCATGTACAGAAGGCATGGCTTTAAGTGGTCTTCCAAATGAACATAACTTCATTGCATTACCTTCATTCTTTTCTCTCCTAAAACATGAGAACTTAATTCATTTGCAACCTCAAGCCACAAGGACGCCTCTCTTCCCCTTTTCAGAATAATTCCAGCAATCACGACAACCACACGAGGCAATCCCTTATAGTGTTGGGCAACTTGTAACCCTGCTTCAAGTAGATCTGGAGGACAACTCTCCCCTCGAAATACTTTCTTTTGCAATAATTCCCAACTCTCTTCCAATGCTAGAAATCTAAGAGAATAAGGATAACTGTTGTGTTGAAAATGCTTAGCCACTTCTTCAATTCGAGTTGTTACCATTACTCTACTTCCATCTTTATCTTTAGGGAAACATAGTCCCAAATCTTCCCATCCCTCGACTTCCCATATGTCATCTAACACAATAAGATATCTCCTGCCTATTAGACTCTTGCGCAACTTGTCAGCTATGTCATCATCCTTTTTGATTTTGCTATATGTTGTTTGTTCAAGAATCTCAGCTAACAACGTCCTAACATTATATGTTTGTGAGACAGTACACCATACTTTCACATCAAAGTATTAACAATAGAAAGGTTGTTGTACACCTTTCTTGCCAAAGTTGTTTTACCGAGTCCGGCCATTCCAAAGATCGAGATAATATCGAGCTCCTTTGTTCCTCCAGTCAATTTATGTACTATACTTTATGCATCTTTCACAAAGCCCACAACTTCCTCATCAGTTGATGGAAAACTACGTTTGGTGGAAGGCTCCATGTCAATTAGCCTGGGGTCTCTTACGATTGTGGAAACTACCGTCCAATGGTCTTATATTTAATAACTCTGTCAACTTCAATAAGAGCAATGAAAACAAGATTAACAATCTTCATAATTTACAGAAAAACCCAAACAGGAACAAAAAAAAGGTAATGCCACATGTAAGGAATTACTATGTGTCTACATGCCAACAATATATAATCAAGATAAATGAAAGCAATAATTAAGCTCCCAATCCCCTCCATAGTCTCATTTATAGACCAATAGACATAACACCTTAACCTCTACCTTATATTTTCTTTCAGTCCCTAGAGTTATTCCATGTTCCTCTCCTTGCAAAAGGCAGATTTTGAGAACTTTTGATAGTAAATCAAATTTTAGTTTTTCTGTAAACATAAAAAGATGAAAAAACAAAGAGGGTATGGAAGAACAAAAACGAACATTGACTTCTCGTAACCTAATAAACACTTCTACTTGTTCATTTTTGACATTCCGCGCCCCTACTCTATGGGTTTCATCCAGACACCT
This sequence comes from Nicotiana glauca, assembly GCA_026770625.1. Classification (NCBI taxonomy): domain Eukaryota; kingdom Viridiplantae; phylum Streptophyta; class Magnoliopsida; order Solanales; family Solanaceae; genus Nicotiana; species Nicotiana glauca. The sequence continues at coordinate 151,482 of MU746900.1, forward strand.
CTGAGCATGTCCCTCAATCGCCGTCGCATAAAAATATTCCACTTCATTATTTTTCTTCACAAAAACTATTTTCTTGCAAAAACATCCGAAATTCGAATCTTTAATCTGCCTCCACCATCTCTCCTCCATTCTTCAATTTGCACAAATTCATAGACCCACACCATCAATCTTCCACCATTCTTCATCACTCAACACCAATAACCTATTCATACATACACTGGCATAAAAAAATTCCCCACTCATTTTTGTCTACCATTGAAGGTACCACTCACACCTAGAATCTCTCCACATAAACAATCTCAATCATTTTTCTTCTTAAAAGCTGAATTCACAAGAAATTATCTGTGACTACATTTGCAATTTATATCCGGTTCAACACCATTGAGAAGCAGTGCTTCCAGATACACACAACTAGTAGTAAAGTTAACAAAATATTTATGTCAGGGCATAATTTTAGGAAATCCCAGAAAATATGAAAAAGAGAAACTGTGGTAGAGCGGCTGACTGCTCGCTAATCACATAATCCACCCCACACTACAGCACCAGATCCTTCAGCTAACAGAAGCTTCTCCCTCTCTCTCTCCTTTGGTGAACAAAAATCATAGCTGAATTGGGAAAAGAAAAATAATTAAAACGAGACCTTCAAATTAACACCCTGAGTGCAGCCGTTGAATCTGGTTGGAGTTTTTTTCGGTGATTTGACCAGGGATTTTTGGTTGGAGAAGGTGAAGAAATGGTGGTCATTGGTGGGTGAGTTGTTGATATAAAGATTGATAGTATCGTGCCTTTGAGTGAATGTTAACAAAATGGTGATTTTGCCGGCGGTGGAGGTGAAGGCGGAGATGACTCATTTCAGTTTTAATCAATGGTGTTTCGATTGCATAATCTATTGTCTTGCAGGTGTAAAAGGTTTCAGTTCTAGAAACAATAGCATTCAAAAATAAGCAACCATAATATTTAAAAGCAATAAATAATAAATAGTGTGCTACTAATATAAGAATCAATGAACTGATCAAGCAGCATGTGGTCCAAAACTTATATCATCAAACTAACACTTAATACTAACTGAAACTAACATATGGTTCAGATACTTCAAAACATAACGGAGATAAACAACAGGCTAATCAAATACCAGAACCAGCAGCTGCTACAGGTGCTGCAACAACAACGACGAACTTGCTAGGATCCTCCAGGTATTCCTTTCACTTTGTCCGCCAGAGGGAAAAAATAATCGATCTCAACAGCAATGGCCAACACATTCTTGTAGGCTAAGCTTAAATCAATTGACGGTTCTGTAACAGAAAGATGATTGAATTTGAGAGATTAAGCATAAATTAATTAGTTTAATCTTCAATTGGATATGAGTATTGATAAAGAAGAAGATGGAAATGGTGAAAGTGGAGGAGACAATGGTGGAAATGGTTAAGGAGGAAATAAAAAGACAAAAAAATGCCAACTCAACCCTATGTGCCAACTGAGGGAGAAGTGCATCATTGGAACAAAGTTCTAATGTACATGCTCATTAGAAATACCCAAAATTCAAGTGTCCAAAAAAATGGTTTAAACTTTAAGTATCTCGTATGTATTCAACCTTATTTTTTGGTGAATGGGTGCACTAAAAATTTTAAATCAAAACTATGTGTAATATTTAGCCAAATTATACAAATACTTGTAACATAACTACAACTTTATAAATTTACACTAACATAAAACGATAAAAAAAAAATTTTACTAATAAAATGAATCATTGAAAAAACGAAAAAAGGTTATTATTACCCCTGTACTATTGGCATTTAAGCACGTCTCTCTCTCGTTATAAAACCCTAACGTTTTGACATCATGGCACCCAGGACCCTCAAATAAATTGCCACGTAATTGTAACGACCATAATTTTTGTTTTAAGAATTTGCGTCTCGTTCAATGGCTTAAGACCCCGAGAAGCTTCGTAATACACATTATGACTCACATGTATGGTCAAGTTTGGTTTTCGTAAGATTCGGAGTTAAATTTAAAAAAAAATCAAAATCTTATTTTTTTAAGGTCAAATGGAAAGAGTTGACCGGAGAGTCTACTCTTGAGCAAACGACCCCCAAATTTGAATTTTTTAAATGATGTCAATAGTTTCGTATGGTGATTTCGGACTTAGACGTGTGTCCGAATTTGGATTTGGAAGTCCACAGGACAATTCGATGCGTTTTGGCGAAATAAGAAATTTGACGTGTTCTAATTATATTATTTTATATGTAGAAGAGGTCTATTACCATTATTAATACCAATTGGATATGATAGCAAGTGTACAAGGCGCAATATAAGATATATGGGGTCTAAGTAAAGTCCTAAGTCTAAGCCAAGTTGGAAAATTATATAATATACAAAATTTGCAAATGAGTACACACAAGACCTCACTTTGGACGAGCATATCTATGTGGATATAACGAGTTGCGTGATGGACAACCTATCAAATTAAAGCCCTTTGAGTCTAGTGTCCAATGCTTCAAACCTTTTGTCATTTGGATATTTCTACAAGAAGTTATCACCAAATCACCAAAGGTTGTCGGAGGAGCCTATGGATGCGACGCATCCGAAAGAAATGGCTGGCAGTGAAGTGCTACCATCACGACCGGATCGCGTCCGAAGCCCAGAAATATGGGCCTATAAATACCAAACCGGTGGAGAGAGTATTTTTAGTGTTGGGGGTTTGGGTTTTGAGGAGAAGAGGTCATTTTGAGCTCAAATCAAGTTCAAATCAACCGAGGTAAGTGTTCTATACCTGGAAATGATTACATTTCATGAATCTATATCAATATTAATCGTTTATTTCGGATTTCGATGAAAGAAATTGTGGTTTTTGTAAAACTTTTCAAAAATAAAAATTTAGGATTTGAAGGTCTATTTGATATCGGAATTCGATAATTTTTGTATGGTTGAACTCGTATCGGAATGGGTTGTCGAATTTATGAGTTTCGTCAGATTCCGAGGCGTGGGCCCCACGAGCAAATTTTGAGCTAAATTTTGGATTTTAATCTGGAAAATTTGTAAATTCATATAGAATTAGTTCCTACGATTCGTATTGAGTATTTTGAATTGTTTATGACTAGATTTGAGGATTTCGGGCACGAATTCGCGAGGCAAAGACTTATTGGAATTTTGAATTGGTTGCAAAGCGAGGTAAGTGTTTGGTCTAACCTTAACTTGAGGGATTAGGAGTTGTGTCCTATTTGTTATGTGTTATTGTCGAGTACGACGTATAGGCATGGTGACGAGTATCTATACATTGGTATCAAGCATGCCCGTGAGTCTTATACTTTGATTAATGTGACTCAGTTTGTCTATGCTCTATATGATAATTTTTATTGAGGAATATGACTTGTGGAAGTATTATTGTTAATTGAACATGGTAGAGCATTGGCTCAAGTTGAGAATTGAATTATTGAACATTATAGAGCATTGACTCAAGTTGAAAATTGAATTGTTGAACTTGTAGAACATTGACTCAAGTTGAACATTGAATTGTCGAACATTATAGAGCATTAGCTCAAGTTGAGAATTGAACTGTTGAACATTGGCTCAAGTTGTGAATTGAGTTGTGAAAGAATAAAGGAGAGAGAAAATCATGATATTGTCTCCCTTGCTGCTGACAAAGGACCTGTTCCTGCTTTGTAGAAAACTAAGTCCTTTCCATTGTAAATATAGAGTAGTTTTATTTCATGCACTTACATTATGTTTCTCCAGCTTTTTTAAGTCTAGTCGTATAGCTTTGGTTTATTTTTTTTAAGTAATATTAGGGGGGATCAAGCAATCAAAACTTTCCAGCAAGCAAGCAATTCTCTGTACTGGTGTCTCTCCCCCTCGACACTGCGTTGCTTTTCTGTAATAGCTTTCATTAATGCAATAAAGCTTTCTTTAAATCTCAATTCTCATTTATGTTCTCTCAATTGCTCTTGACATTGGTTTTCCCGTACGGCACTGACAATCTAGTCTAGCGTACAGCGGGGACCTCAGTTGGCGGACAACAACTGCACCAACATCAGTTGCTTAGCCTTACGTCGCCCTTCCAAAGGATCTCAGGAAGGCACCGTGTAACAGTTGGTATCAGAGCCTAGGCTCGACATCGGACGAGGGAACGTATTGACATTACCACCATTTCTGACCATGGGAAATGATAGGGACCGCATTGCGGCTCTCGAAGGGACGGTTGAGGTATTGCGGCCTATTGTGGATACGGTGCCTGAACTAAGAACCAGCCTACTGCAAAGGTTAGACGACTTGAACCGCAGGGTGCTTCAGGTCGAAGTTGACGTTGAAAATATTAGTCGCGACTCCGAGGGAGACCGGCAGACGGCATCCACAGAGGCAGCTGAAATTTTTGAGAAATTCGAGGGGCTCCAACAGGAGCGCACCGAGGATTTAGCCCACAGAGCACAAGAGGTAGAAAAGGTGACTGCCATGCAAAAAACTATTGACAAATTGACAAATCAGCTCAATGTTGTCAACACTGCTTTACAGGGCCTACTCCGATGAGGGGAAAACCAAATCGGAGGCGCTATGAACTCCGCTTCCGCGACAAAGAAACTGAAAATTCCTGAGCCAAAGCAATACAGTGGAGCTGGGAATGCCAAAGAAGTGGAAAACTTCATCTTTGATGTCGAACAGTATTTTGATGTTGTTGGGGATCTGGAGGAAGCTAAGAAGGTAGCAATTGCTGCCATGTATCTTCAGGGTGATGCTAAACTCTGGTGGCGGGTGAAGTATGAAGCCATCAAGGCCGGTGAAGATGCTCTTGAGACATGGGCAGAACTAAAGGCAGCCATACGCCTGCAGTTCTTCCCCGAGAATGTTGAATACAATGCAAGGAGAAAACTACGGGAGCTCCGCCAGACAAAATCAGTGCGGGACTATGTGTGAGAATTCTCCGCACTCATGCTAAGCATACGCGACATGGGAGACAAGGACAAACTCTTCATCTTCATGGAAGGGTTGAAACCTTATGCCCGCGTGGAGCTACAGAGACAAAGGGTAGATACCCTTCCCAAGGCAATCCAAGCAGTTGAATGCTTTGGGAACTATCAAATGGAAGCTCAAAAGGACAGGCCTCGGCAGCCTACCGGAGCAGGTTTCAAAGGGGGCCAGCCTAGCAATGGTGGTCCTAGCAAAAGTGGGGGAGATCCGAACTCAAGAAAATCTAGAGCTCCCTCCTCAAGTAGCAACAATGCTACCTCAAACAACAATGATCGGGGGAGAAAGCCTCCTTCAGGATGCCGTCATTGCGGCGGGCTACATTGGAACAATGAATGCCCACATGCACAGATGAACGCCCATCAGGCTATTGATGATGGGACGGATGACGATTCAGATGATGCGGATTAGACTGAACCGGTAGGTGCTTTCAATACAATTGTTGGTTCCATTTCTGAGGCATTAGCAGAGACCAGTGCTGGTATCCGTAAGAAAAAGGACCCACGTCCAGTCATGAAGAAAGGAAAAAAGAAGGCGAATGAAGAGACTCCTCCTAAACAAGAAAGGACCTTAATGTTCTTTGAGATAAAGGTGAATGGCAAGCCCATTCGGGCTATGATAGACACGGGTGCTACCCACAACTACTTAGCCTTAACTCAGGTGGAGAGCATTGGACTAGTTGTAGGGAAGGGTAAAGGCAGTGTCAAGGCTATCAACTCACCTCCCCAACCAGTGGGTGGAATAGCCAAAGAGGTACCGGTGAAGCTTGGCCCCTACGAAGGAAAATTCAACCTGCGAGTGGTGATCATAGATGACTTTGAGCTGATTGTTGGACTGGAATTCCTAAGGCAAACCAACACCATGCCTGTACCATTTGCAGATATGCTACTGATGATGGGAACCAATGGGGCCAAGCACTGCATTATCTCGTGCCTTCCCATGAAGATGGCCATTGAGAACATCTTGGTCTTGCAGCTGAAGAAGGGGGTCAAAAGGAATGAGCCTACGTTCCTGGCAACCCTCTGCATTGAAGATATAGAAAGCTCCTCGGGTCCCATTCCTGAATCCCCGAAGGAGTTACTACTGGAGTTTGAAGATGTTATGCCACAAGACATGCCAAAGCGACTCCCGCCTAGGCGCACTGTGGACCATGAAATTGAGTTGGTGCCGGGCTCGAAGCCACCTGCCCGGGCACCCTACAGAATGTCACAACCCGAACTCACCGAGCTTCGCAGACAATTGACAGAAATGTTAGATACAGGGATCATTGTACCCTCAAAGTCCCCATATGGGTCCCCTGTTCTATTCCAAAAGAAACACGATGGCAGCCTGCTACTCTGTGTGGATTATTGAGCTCTAAATAAAATCACAGTGAAGAACAAGTACCCTATTCCTTTGATGGCAGACTTGTTCGATAGACTGGGTGATGCGACGGTGTTCACCAAGATAGACCTCAAGACAGGTTACTGGCAAGTTCGGATCGCAGAGGGTGATGAGCACAAGACAATGTGTAACAAGATATAGGTCACACGACTTCCTGGTCATGCCGTTCGGCTTGACTAATGCTCCAGCCATATTTTGCACTCTGATGAACCAAGTCTTCCGAGAGTACATTGACGAATTTGTGGTGGTCTACTTGGATGACATTGTGGTATATAGCCAAACATTGGAAGAATACCTAGTGTATTTGCGGAAGGTCCTAGCTCGTTTGCGGGAGCATGAACTATATGCCAAGCTGTCCAAATGCTCCTTTGCTCAGAAGCAAATTTACTTCCTCGAACATGTCATTGAGGAAGGACGCATCAAGATGGACCAACGAAAGATTCAGGCCGTTATAGACTAGCCGCCACCAAAGGATGCCCACGCCTTGAGGGCGTTCCTTGGCCTATGCAACTTCTACCGGCGGTTTGTGAAGAACTACTCCCTTATCGCTGTGCCATTGACAAAACTCCTCAATAAGGTCACACCTTGGGATTGGGGACCAAGGATAGTGGAGGCCTTCAACGCATTAAAGGCGGCAATTTCTAGTAGTCCCGTCTTGGCTCTCCCTGATTTGGCCAAGCCATTCGAGGTACAAACGGATGCATCTAACTACGCTCTTGGTAGGGTCTTGATGCAAGAAGAGCACCCCATAGCATACGAGAGTCGGAAGCTGAAGGATGCAGGGCGGCGCTATGTCGCCCATGAGAAAGAATTATTGGCTGTCGTCCATTGCTTGCGCCTTTGGAGTCACTATCTGCTGGGAACCCCATTCGTGGTCAAGACAGACAACACAGCGGTCAGCCATTTCATGACCCAACCAAAGCTGAATGGTCGACAGGCTAGGTGGCAGGAACTCCTAGCCGAATTCCACTTCAATCTGGAGTACCGCAGTGGAAAGACCAATCATATTGCTGATGCACTCAGTCGGAGAGCTGACCTAGCATCGGTGTGCCTACTCTCCACCCTAAGGGGAGCGAAGTAGCCACCTCCATCAAGGACCAGATACAGGATCTACTCACAAAGGATCCCATTTCTCAGTATTTGGTTGATTGGGTAGGACAGGGCAAGACTCGCCAGTTCTACGTGGAAGATGGTTTTCTGAAAGTCAAAGGGAACTGACTTTATGTTCCGAAAGGAGGAGATCTGCGAAGGACTCTTCTTGCGAAATGTCATGATACTTTGTGGGCTGGCCATCCCGGCAAAGAACGCACCATGGCGTTACTTCGTCGTGCCTATTATTGGCCTCAAATGGATGATGATGTCGCTCAGTATGTGAAGACTTGTCTAGTATGCTAGAAGGACAAGTCAGACTGCTTGACACAAGTGGGACTCTTGGAACCACTAGCTGTCCCAAAGAGACCTTGGGAAAGTGTTTCTCTGTATTTTATCACCGGATTGCCCAAGGTCGGATATCTCACAACTATCTTGGTTGTGGTAGACCGGTTTTCCAAGTATGACACCTTTATTGTAGCCCCACAATATATATCGGCAGAAGATACAGCTCGACTCTTCTTCTCTCATGTCGTCAAATATTGGGGTCTGCCCAAAGACATTGTTAGTGATTGTGACCCACGCTTCACCAGCAACTTTTGGACCCAACTTTTTAAGTGCCTTGGGTCAAAATTGAGCCACAGCTCAAGTTTTCATCCGCAATCTGATGGCCAGACGGAGCTGTTCAATGGTATGTTGGAGGAATATCTCCGCCACTTTGTAACCGGATCGCAGAAGAATTGGGTGAAGCTTCTGGATGCTGCTCAACTGCGTTTCAATTCACAAAAGAGCTCTAGTACAAACAAAAGCGCTTTTGAAATTGTTACCGGACAGCAACCGCTACTCCCACACGCTGTAAATGCACCAAACACGGCTAAGTCTCCTCGAGCTGCTAGCTTCTCAAAAGAGTGGAAGCGGAATCTGTATATAGTGCAGAGCTATCTCGTCAAAGCTCAAAAGCGGATAAAGAGGCATGCTGATCAGAATCGTCGCTTTGTTGAATATCAAGTAGGAGACAAAGTGATGGTCAAAATCCCAAAGCGGTACTTATTTGTGGGAGTCCATGACCCTCGCCTA
>MU746900.1:163444-179322 GCA_026770625.1 Nicotiana glauca
AGGCAGTGATATCAATGTTTTTGTTCTAAAAAGGAATATTTTAAGGATAAAATATTAAAAATTTTGGTCAAACTTAAAGTACTTATAAGCTAAAAATTCATAAGCTGGGGCGACCAAGAGCCCGTTTGCCTTAGCTGATTTAGAGTAGTTGATAAGTATTAGGTGCTTAAAGCTGATTTAAAAAATAAGTAGTTACGTATTTGGATAAAAATGTTGAAACTAATAATAAGCAGTTGAAGAACTAGGTATACGAAGAGTTTTTTTTAAAAAGAAGTATTTTAGGGATATAATAGTAAATATTTTGGTCAAATCTAAAGTACTTATAAGCTGAAATTTGATAAGTTAGGGGAGACCAACTTATGACTTTTGGCTTATTTTTGGCTTATAAGCACTTTTAATTTTACCAAACGCGTAGATACGCCAAAAAGTGCTTATAAGCTAGTTTGACCAGCTTATAAGCTTAGCCAAATATCCTCCAACTTATGACTTTTGGCTTATTTTTTGACTTATAAACACTTAGCTTATAAGCACTTTTAATTTTACCAAACGTGTAAATAAGCCGAAAAGTACTTATAAACTAGTTTGACCAGCTTATAAGTTTAGTCAAATTCCCTTGCACCGTAAACAACCCTGACACAACTAAGATAGGCAGCCTAGTGGCCAAAGATATTAAAAAATAGGTGAAGTTCATGGGTTTGAATCTTTGCGTTAATATTTCTATCCACCAATTTATTTTTCAAAACTAAATGAAGACCACATTGATCTGATTTTTAATCTAAAAATTTTCTAATAATAACTCTTAACACTAGAACTTGTGTAAATTTATTTAAATAAATTTTATAACTTAAGAGTCAAACTCTATAAATATTTTCAACCAAAAGATATCTACGCACAACAAATCTTTTTTACCGCCTCTTTCCTTTTTTTCAAGGGAAAAGGTCATTATTGCCCCTGTATTATTAGCATTTAAGTACGTTTCTTTTTAACTCTTTCTTTTTTTTCTCCTTTTTTACTCTGTTTCCGGCGTTATCATCTTCTCCGTCGAATTCAAAATCAACCAACCAACTTTGATTTTTATAGCAAATTTAGATCCTTTTGTTTTTATCATGAAAAACGTAGGTATATCTAGAATTAATCATTATTTGTTGATATGAAGCTAAATTGACAAACTCTGTGAATGCACCAAACACGGTTAAGTATACTTGGTATTGAATAAAAGAACTTATTTTTGAAGTTTGAGAGCATTTGGACAGGTTTGGTTCGGATTGAATCGAGTTGTGGAGCTGAAAATTGAGGAGAAGTAAGGGGTCTTTAAAAAGGGTTGATAATTTCCCCAGTTGGCGTTAGAGAAGCAGAAAAACTGATGTTGAAAAAAAAGAAGAAATAGAAAAGCAAAAGAAAAAAGGAAAAAGGAATTAAAATAATTTTTTGGGTAGTGAATTTACAAAAATACTGACATGTATTATTAATATCAAGACCCAATTTCCCCTCTGTTGGGTTTCGTGATGGCACCTAGTCTTAAGGACTAGGTAAGCCTAATAATTGCGGAATAATAACCATGAATAATAACATCTAAAATTCTTCTGAAATAGAATTCTTATACAATGAACATCTTCCCAAAACCTGGTAGTACAAGTCACAAGCTCTATAGAATTTTTTTTTCGCTATCATTTCTAAACATAACCGTAAGGAAATAAGTACAGTAGTGAGAATATAAAATAAGAAGGTGACTCCGAAGCCTGCGAACGCTGTAATAGGGCTACCTTGAGTCTCCTCGGCAAGAATCCGCACACCTACAAGCGAACAATACCTGAATCTGCACAAAAGAGTGCAGAGTATAGTATCAGCACAATCGACCCCATGTGTTGGTAAGTACCTAGCCTAACCTCGGCGAAGTAGTGACGAGACTAGAACCAGACTACCAAATAAATCTGAGCAACATAGCATACAAAATAATAGAAAGCAGATAATAATGGTGGCAACAATGATCAACCAGTGATATAAATAATAGACAACAAGAACATCATAAATGTTTCTTAACACATAATAAATACAAGTGCAATTAATTAATCAAGTCCTTCAAATATAAATCTTTCGCCTATAAACCCTTCAAGTAATAAACTCTAAGTTAATATGCTTTTCAGTAAATATATTTTGAATATATTTCCTTTGGAGTAAAGGTCACCTTGTGATGCTTCATTTCAAAATCGTAAATAATATAGGTCTCAGCCCACTTTCATATTTTCACGGCACCTCATGCCCATATTTATATCACAATCGCACGGACAACTCACGTGCCATTAAATCAAATCATAATATTTTTTCCGGCACCTTGTGCCCACATATTTCTATCTCACATTGCACAATAATATTCTCATCTTACTCAGTTCCTAGGTTCCATGCCAATACAATTAAGAATATATTCAAGGAGCCTCATTCACTTAATATAAAGTAGAGTACAGCTCCTAACCCAAATAGCAAATCAACAAGAAAAGATGAAGTTATATTTGGAAATCATTTGATAAAGAAAATACTCTTTTCAATTAAAGTACAATATCGAATGAATTATTACCTTTAATATGAGATATCAATAAATCAAAGCATAGAAGAAATTCCTTTCTAAGTAAAGTACAACCTCAAACAGTTTAAGGAAAATTTACCTGAGAAATCAATTGAGTTAAAATATAACAATTATTAAAATTTGAAGTATTGAACATATAAAAAAATAATAAGGCGAAGTATTGTAAACACTATGGATTTTAACACAAAGGATCACAACAGTAAAGGGATCTAAACATTTAATATACTTGAATTGTTAATAACAAGTAACACAACAAACAGAAAGTGAACGTAAATGACAACATAACTCAATTAGAATCAGAAAAATCAAGGACAAGTGCACGGCATCACCCTTCGTGCTTTTACTCTCGTCCTCACCATAAAAATTAATATAAACTGCAAGGCATCACCCTTCGTGCTTTTACTCTCATCATCACCATGAAATCAATATAATCGGTACGGAATTGTACATCGTGCGGCACGGCATCACCTTTCGTGCTTTACAATCTTTCTCACAAAATCATACGCATCACCCTTCATGCTTTAACACTCTTTCTCACAAAATCATACACGATATCACCCTCCGTGCTTTAACACTCTTCCTCACCCAAACAACAATCACAAAAAATAAGGGCAAGAAAATAAATGAAATCACAATAAAATCCCGGCAAGGGAAATAATAGTACAACAATCAAATTCCGGCAAGGGAAACAATATCAAAACAATAACATCCCGGCAAGGGAGACAATATTACGATTTTCTCTCTCCTTTATTCTTTCACATTTACTTCACAACTCAATTCACAACTTGAGCCAATGTTCAAAAGTTCAATTCTCAACTTGAGCCAATGCTCTATAATGTTCAACAATTCAATGTTCAACTTGAGTCAATGTTCTACAATGTTGAACAATTCAATTTTCAACTTGAGTTAATGCTCTATAATTTTCAACAATTCAATTCTTAACTTGAGCCAATACTCTACCATGTTCAATTAACAATAATACTTCCACAAGTCATATTCCTCAATAGAAATTATCATATAGAGCATAGACAAACGGAGTCACATTAATCAAAGTATAATACTCACGGGCATGCTTGATACCAACGTGTAGATACTCGTCACCATGCCTATATATCGTACTCGATAATAACACATAACAAATAGGACATAACTCCTAATCCCTCAAGCTAAGGTTATACCAAACACTTACCTCGCTTTGCAACCAATTAAAAATTCCAATAAGCCTTTGCCTCGAGAATTCGTGCCCGAAATCCTCAAATCTAGTCATAAACAATTCAAAATACTCAATATGAATCGTAGGAACTAGTTATATATGAATTTACAAATTTTCCGGATTAAAATCCAAAATTTAGCTCAAAATTTGCCCGTGGGGCCCACGTCTCGGAATCTGACGAAACTCATAAAATCCGACAACCCATTTTGATACGAGTTCAACCATACAAAAATTATCGAATTCCGATATCAAATAGACCTTCAAATCCTAAATTTTCATTTTTGAAAAGTTTTACAAAAACCACAATTTCTTTCATCCAAATGCGAAATAAATGATGAATATTGATATAGATTCATGAAATGTAATTACTTCCGGGTATAGAACACTTATCTCGGTTGATTTGAGCTCAAAATGACCCATTCTCCTCAAAACCCAAATCCCTAACACTAAAAATACTCTCTCCTCCGGTTTGGTATTTATAGGCCCAAATTTTTGGGCTTCAAACGCGATCCGGTCGTGATGCCAGTACTTCACTGCAAGCCATTTCTTTCGGATGTGTCGCATCCGTAGGCTCCTCCGATAGCCTTTGGTAATTTGGTCATAACTTCTTGTAGGAATATCCAAATGACAAACGGTTTGATGAGTTGAACACTAGACTCAAAGGGCCTTGTTATATCCACATAGATATTCTCGTCCAAAGTGAGGTCTTGTGCGTACTCATTTGCAAATTTAATATATTATATAATTTTCCAACTTGGCTTAGACTTAGGACTTTACTTAGACCCCATATATCTTATATTACGCCTTGTACACTTGCTATCATATCCAATTGGTATTCATAATGGTAATAGACCTCTTTTACGTATAAAATAATATAATTAGAACACGTCAACTTTCTTATTTCGCCAAAACGCGTCGAATTGTCCTGTGGACTTCCAAATCCAAATTCGAACACACATCTAAGTCCGAAATAACCATACAAAGCTATTGACATCATTAAAAAAATTCAAATTTGGGGGTCGTTTGCTCAAAAGTCGACTCTCAGGTCAACTCTTTCCCTTTGACCTTCAAAAAAATAAGATTTTGATTTTTCTTTAAATTTAACTCTGAATCTTACGAAAACCAAACTTGACCATACATGCGAGTCATAATGTGTATTACGAAGCTTCTCGAGGTCTTAAGCCATTGAACGAGATGCAAGTTCTTAAAACGAAAATTCGGGTCGTTACATCCTCCACCTCTTAAATAAACGTTCATCTTCGAACGTGCTAAGATTATTCTGAGGTTACGAAATTGGTGTTTCTACTTTTACACATATACTCGTGGTTGATCCCACATTACCATATTCGAAATAAGTACGACAATACCATCTCAACTAAGGCTATTTATCTTACCCATATTCGTAAACTTTAAGACCAAATTTCTTACACTCCGAACATTTTCAAAAAAGTCCGATTGTCACATCATCACACGATCTTAGTCTCACCTTGCTATAGCAACTCGTGCCTACGTATGCATCAACTTTTTAGTATCGCTTAACGGTTATTACATCCTCCCCCACTTAGGGTCATTCAAGCTCAAATAAGAAGTAGAGTCCGCTATCAAACACATAGTGTAACTTTTCTTTTTCTTCGCATATCTCAATGTCCCAAATTTTTTTCTAACTCTCAAATTTCTTAGAAATTTCGGCAGAGTTTTCCTTGTAATTGGGCCTATCCACCTGTCAGAGTAACACCAAAACAACTCCTAACAACACATCCACAACCCAACAAAGCACCACGATGTATATATCAATAACAAAATTCTCTGCATTACAAGCGTGACACTATCATAATGATATATTGACATGAAACACATCATATGTATGACCATAACCACATCTCTAGTCTTAATAGTTGTTCATAATAGATTACAACATCGCCAATTAACCTCATGTTAGCAAAATATCATTTCAAACCTCCAGTTTACTAACAACAAGGCATGAAGATCTCATAATTACTTACCCAATTTAATGAGTAACAATTTAATGCCGTCTGGGCTCTCACTTCGTAGGCTAAAACCCAATAATTACAATATGAATATGGAAAATTATGCACAAAGAAATTCATACAAGAATTTTTTTTTCAAATAAGTCTAATAGGCATGACTCGCTATAAGTACTATAGTATAAATTTTTAATTTTACAAGGGAGAATTTAAACACATAATCTCTTTTTTTCGACCACAAAGACCTCGGCTTTATATAACATCTACTGCAGTTTGTAGTCCGGTTTAAATATTTCACATCATATAAAAGTACGAGGATCTCGTCCTCAACTCCGTACACAAGTAATATGCACATTGTGCCAACTGAAATTTTCCATTTCCCTTCTTTTTTCTTCTAAATAATTTCCGTTAAACAAAATAACAACATATAAAGAACCCTCATATCGATAGGGAATATAATTTACAATTGAAATCAATCATTTGGAAATTGCATCGAACTCAATGAAATGATTAACAAAAAACAGCTTTTAGCCTCACAACTATTTTTTGTCACCAACACATAGTGATAGACATAGCTATCACCATATAATCTCCCAATAGGAGTATTCACATAAGTAGATTTTAGGATTACAAAGTTTACTCATGAGTAGAGCATATAGGAGGACTCGCCTCAATTTTCATAATCAAATTAAATTAAGGAAAAATATCCTTTGTATAACAATCGGAATTATACCTGTAACGACACCATCTGGTGTAGTGGCCTCAACCATACCATAGAAATTACATCAATGGTTCGGGTCTCCACCTCTTAGGCTCCATCTACCCGCTCGTCCTCCATCTCTAACTTGTAGAGTATGTATATTTGTAACTATAATGGAGTGTGTGGACTGAGAGTTCTGATGAAATAGATTTTTCTTCCAAGTCTGGGGTAATTTCTCATGATGTTTCTAGTATCAACACATTCATAACAACTCATCTGTAGTTTCGACTGCTCATACGGAGTTCAATCTAGATAACTTAAATAACCGTTGCAAGAAATTTCATGCCATTGGCAGATTAAAAGATGACCGTCCCACACAAGTGTTGTGATTAACTTAAGCACTACGCATATGCTGAAATTATTTCTATGACCCTGCTGATACTGAAATGTAGAAGTATTACGACGCGGAAATATCTCAAGTCCCATCATCATCCCATTCAAATTTCAGCTCTTAATCATATACAAGTTTTTAAAAAAGCCTTTCAATACCAAAACTGACATAACACATGACCCCGCAATTTGATCGTTGATAGTGGACTCCCCTCACCTGGAACGAAGCCATATGAAACATTCCGATGATTCACAATACTAACCTTTATTGATCGTACAACACCGGTCATAAGACACCTCAAGTCATTTCTTTGGCACATGTCATCCTTGTGACGGTTAAACTCGTTTCCTCCAGTGTCTTGGATGGTTAGTAAGTACCATTTGCTAAATATAAATCTCATACGAAACACATAGTCTCTAATACTACCAACTATATTTTTAGATTTACATCCACATGTGATGGTTAGGCAGCCAATTAAACCTTTTTAAGATTGTACTCATCAACCAGATGTCGAGATATGATGCAACCCCATGCGCACAACTAAAAGATCTCCTTGCACTTCCATATCCTCGATTCTGATCGACACGTGGTAATAATGGTTGAGCAACCCTCGCCCTCTTATAAAGTTTTTATGATATCCCAAACCATTGGCGTAGTGCGCAATTCCATACATGAGTGGATGCAGAAGAACATAAGATATATTCTTCAAGCTGAATAAATATCGCACGATAAGAAATGAAAGAAGTGAGGTTATCCTAATAGTTTTGTAGCCTCTCGGAGATAAGTACAGACGTCTCCGTACCGATCCGCAAGACACTACTAAACTCGCTTATGACTTGTAGCACCTATGAACCTAGAGCTCTGATACCAACTTGTCACGATCCAATTTCCCCTGCATTGGATTTCGTGATGTCACCTAGTCTTAAGGACTAGTTGAGCCTAATAATTGCGGAATAACAACCGTGAATAATAACATCTAAAATTCTTCTGAAATAGAATTCTTATACAATGAACATCTTCCCAAAACCTGGTAGTACAAGTCACAAGCTCTATAGAGTTTTTTTTTGCTACCATTTCTAAACACAACCGTAAGAAAATAAGTACAGTAGTGAGAATATAAAATAAGAAGGTGACTCCGAAGCCTGCGAACGCTGCAACAGGGCTACCATGAGTCTCCTCGGCAAGAATCTGCACACCTACTAGCGAACAATACCTGAATCTGCACAAAAGAGTGCAGAGTGTAGTATCGGCACAACCGAACCCATGTGCTGGTAAGTGCCTAGCCTAACCTCGGCGAAGTAGCGGCAAGTCTAGAACCAGACTACCAAATAAAACTGTGCAATATAGCGTACAAAATAATAGGAAGCAGATAATAATAATGGCAACAATGATCAACCAGTGATATAAATAACAGGCAACAAGAACATCATAAATGTTTCTCAACACACAATAAATACAAGTGCAATCAATTAATCAAGTCCTTTAAATATAAATCTTTCGCCTATAAACCCTTCAAGTAATAAACTATAGGTTAACATGCTTTTCAGTAAATATATTTCGAATATATTTTCTTTCGAGTAAAGGTCACCTTGTGATGCTTCATTTCAAAATTGTAAATAATATAGGTCTCAGCCCACTTTCACATTTTCATGGCACCTCATGCCCATATTTATATCACAATCTAACGGACAACTCACGTGCCATTAAGTAAAATCATAATATTTTTCCCGGCACCTTGTGCCCACATATTTCTGTCTCACATTGCATAATAATATTCTCATATTATTCAGTTCCTAGGTTCCATACCCAATACAATTAAGAATTCAAGGAGCCTCATTCACTTAACATAAAGTTGAGTACAACTCCTAACCCAAATAGCAAATCAACAAGAAAAGATGAAGTTATATTTGGAAATCATTTGATAAAGAAAATACTCTTTTCAATTAAAGTACAATATCGAATTAATTATTACCTTTAATATGAGATATCAATAAATCAAAACATAGAAGAAATTCCTTTCTAAGTAAAGTACAACCTCAAACGGTTTAAGAAAAATTTAGCTGAGAAATCAATTGAGTTAAAAATGTAACAATTGTTGAAATTTGAAGTATTGAACATATAAAAATAATAAGGCGAAGTATTGTAAACACTATGGATTCCAACACAAAGGATCACAACAGTAAAGAGATCTAAACATTTAATATACTTGAATTGTTAATAACAAGTAACACAACAAACAAAAAGTGAACGTCAAGGACAACATAACTCAATTAGAATCACGAAAATCAAGGACAAGTGCACGACATCACACTTCGTGCTTTTACTCTCATCCTCACCATAAGAATCAATATAAACTACACGACATCACCTTTCGTGCTTTTACTCTCATCCTCACCGTGAAATCAATATAATCGGCACAAAATTGTACATCGTGCGGCACGGCATCACCCTTCGTGCTTTACAATCTTTCTCACAAAATTATACACGGCATCACCCATCGTGCTTTAACACTCTTCCTCACAAAATCATACACGGCATCACCCTTCGTGCTTTAACACTCTTCCTCACCCAAACAACAATCACAAGAAATAAGGGCAAGGAAATAAATGAAATCACAATAAAATTCTGGCAAGGGGAATAATAGTACAACAATCAAATCCCGACGTCTTTGGCATCAGGGTCTGCGCGCGCGGCGTTATTGGAATCTGCCTGCGGCTGGGTGCTGGCGAGGGATATTGGTGGGGCGACAGAGGCACCTGCGCGCTTGTCACTTGGCGCGGCCAAGACCACGGGGCTGTCTGTAGCGCTAAGCGTTGGGAGGCTTGCTAGGACGCCACGGGGCACGCCCGAGGGGTCATGGGCATGGCTGGAAAGCCGCCCATGACATCACGCATGTAATATCTCATTTTGTCCGACTCAGCCTTTATATTGCTACATATGCTAACAATTGGAGGGATTTAATTGAAGTAGTGTCTTTTACCAATTTATTAAGCTACTAGTTTAACTGTGATGCAATTAACATGCAATTTAGCCTAGTCAAAACTGACAAGTAAATCACAATGCATTTGTTTTTCGATCATCTTCCAGTCATTTTATTTCGATGATAACATCAATAATAGTTAAAAAAAATTAAAAATAACTTCTACAAAGCCTCCTTGAAATAAGACAATATGAAACATAGGTGTATAAACTAGTGGATCTTTCTATTAGACCACCCCCGACACCATAACCCCAAGGCTATGGGGGCTTTTACAGTGGCACGAGCCTATAGAACAGATCCTGTTCAAGTAAGGTCATACCCGCCCCAATTGCTTCACTACTATATAAATACTTTCTTGCCTAGGTTGCCTGTCGATTTGGTACATTGGATGAAAAAAGAAAAGACTAATTAATTACTTCCTCGGGTCCAAAATAAGTAATTTTTTGGCTTTTTTCTTGGGGTCCAAAATAAGTGATTTTTTCAGATTTCAAGAATGAATTAATTATTTTTTTTCCTACATTGCCCTTGGAGTAATTAATGTTGGAGTATGTGTTAGGAGTGTTTATGTGAAGAGATAATAAAGGTTAATATGATCAATTTCATTATTAATTAATGTTAAAAGGTTAATTTTTTAATATACGTAAAAATAACTAAAAAATTATTTATTTTGAATCGAAAGAGTATTATTTTATTGTCTTTACAAGTTCGATAACGCTGACAAAAAAGGAAAACCACAACTATGATTTTGTCGACGTCGAAAGATGTGTTAGTTCAGACGTTTAAGGCTGCGCAGAATTCTTCGGTTTCCAATTAATTCATGTGAATTCTTAGTTACAAATTTAAGGGATTTATAAATAATCCAAAGTTTCTTTTTAATATACTCATGGAATTCCGCCTTTAAGAAACTCACATTTTAAATGCTCAAGAAATCTGTTATAATCAATGATGGCTTACCTAGAGTTGTTGCAAAAGAAAGTGCTTTTTATTCTTGTGAGGATCTTATGTCTTTTTAAGTGTTTGACTTTGAAAAATCTGGACAAATATTATAGTATTTAATTTGTGTACGATTTCAATAATAAGAGAGTGACAGTATTTGATTTTGAATTAGGGTAGTGTGCATTTTATTATACAAGTGGTATATTACAGTTGATTCATATTAAGAGCCCATTTGGATTGCCTTAAAAAAAATGGCTTTAGCAAAGGATATTGGTGTAATTAGTAGTTAATTATTAGTTAGTTAAACTAATACCTATGGTTAGTTTTAATTAGTTTAGTTGTACAACTGGACTACTAGTTGGTTAGAGTAGTTAAGTACATCACTTCTTTTTTCACTGTTGAGTTGTCTTCTTCGTCTCTACATTGAATAAAAAAGCAGAGTTCTTCTTCTCAAAATTCTCTCTCTAAATTTCTCTTTTTTAGATCTTTGATTTCAAATTGCATGCCATTGATAAATTCATCATGGTATCAACGCAGTATTAACGAGTGATTCTAGGGATTTTTTCAAGCAATTGAAGAAAAATTTGAGAGGATCTACTCAAATTTAGAAGTTCTAAACCCTAATTTTTCATATTTCAATGGCAATTCCTGAAGATTCAACCATTAATGTGAATGCTGGAGCTCAATCTGGAACTGGAGTGGTCGGAAGCACAACTATACTGGATCATAATCATCCTCTTTATCTCCATCCTTCAGACGGTCCTGGATCCATGTCGGTGGGATTAATTCTGACAGGAATGGAAAATTATTCTTTGTGGAGTCGTGCAATGAAAGTCGCATTGCTAGGGAAGAACAAATTATGCCTAGTTGACAGATCGACATCGAAGGAAAATTGTGGTGCAGAATTGGGAAGTCAGTGGGATCGATGCAATGCCATCGTCACCTCGTGGCTTATGAGCAATGTAAGTAGAGAACTAGTCACATGAGTGTTGTTTTCCTCTAATGCTCAGAAGACATGGCCATCTTTCAAGGAAAGATTTGACAAAGTGAATGGATCGAGATTGTACCACTTGCACAAGGAGATTTTCACTCTGACACGCTGAATCTCATCTGTTTCGACATATTTTACTAAATTGAAGGACCTTTGGGCAAAATATGATTCAATATTGCCGCCTCCTTCATCTGCTACTGAGTACATTGAGAAATTGGAATATCAACATCTGCTGTAATTTTTAATGGGATTAAATGATAGTTTTGAGCAAGCAAGGAGTTAAATCTTACTGATGCCAACACTGCCGTCTATAGATAAAGCCTATGTTATAGTAGTACAGGATGAAAGTACGAAGATTATTGCTGGAAATGCATATGGGCAAGCGGGACACACTGATCCTACAACTCTTTTCACTGCTCGACCAAGAAGATATTACAACTTAGAATGTGAATTTTGTCACTTAAAAGGTCATACTAAGATTGAGTGCTATAAGCTAATGAAATGTGAGTTTTGCAATAAGGCAGGACATCACAAGGAGAATTGTTATAAGATTGTTGGATATCCAACTGACTTCAAACATAAGAAGAAAGCCAATGAAGTGATGGTTGACTCAACTGGACAGCAGGACTTGAGAAGTCCACAGACTACTTATTAGTCAGAAAGCAATGGTGAGACAAGTCAATCTTTCACCAAAGAGCAATACAATCAACTGTTGCAATTGCTGAACAAGAACTCCATTAGAGAAGAAAATGTCAACATGGCAGGTAAATGTTTCTATGGCAATATAACACTCTGTAAAACTTAGAGCTATGCAAATGGATAATTGATACTGGTGCTACTAATCACATGGCTAGTGATAAAAGTTTGCTAAAGAATGAAACTTCAGTAGGGAACTCAGGGCAAGTTCAACTACCTACCAGAGATTCAGCCACTATTTTTCATATGGGAGAGTGTCAGCTCACAGGAGGTGATTTATTAAAGGATGTGTTATGTGTACCATCTTTCACGTTCAATCTTATGTCAGTCTCAAAAGTAATAGAAAATCTTAAGTGTAGTGTTACTTTTTTTCCTCAATAGTGTGTATTTCAGGATCTTTTGTCTGGGAGGGTGAAGGAGATTGGTAAAAGAGAGGAAGATCTATACATTCTGTCAGCTGCACTAGGAAAGAGAGTGAATAAAGCCTTTCCAATGGCTATTAAGGGAAGCATGGATATATGGCACAAAATAATAGGAGATGTACCAGTTCAAGTTCTCAGAATAATTCCCACTCTACAAGAATATAGTAGTAACATATGCAGTAGTACATTGTCTAAATTTGAAATTTGTCTCTTAGCTAGACAAATTAGAGTGCCATTTCAAACTAGTACTAGCAAAAGTATACACAGTTTTGATTTGATAAATATGGATGTATGGGGACCTTATAAGGTTTCTACTCATAATGGAAAGAGATACTTTCTTACATTGGTTGATGATTTATACTAGGTGGACTTGGGTGTTTCTCATGAGGCTTAAGTCTGATGTTATTTTCTTGCTCAAGAATTTCATTGCTATGGTTAAGACACAGTTTGGTAGGCAGTCAAGGTCTTTAGGTCAGATAATGGTGGTGAATTCTTCAATAGTGCTTGTAATGATTTATTCCAGTCACATGAACTTATTCATCAAAGCTCATGCCCTTACACTCCTCAGCAGAATGGAGTTGTGGAAAAGATACATAGGCACATACTTGAAACTGCTCGAGCAATCAAATTTCAAGGACATTTGTCTGTTAGGTATTGGGGACATTGTATTGACCCTGCTGTCTATATTATCAACATAATTCCTTTATCTATTCTGGGGTATAATTCATCCTATGAGTTATTTTTTTGTAAACCACCTTTACTAACACATCTGAAAGTTATTGGCTGCCTATGTTTTGCTACTAATCTAGTATACACTGACAAGTTTGCACCAAGAGCTGTGAGAACAGTTTTATTGGGCTATGCTGCACATCAAAAGGGATATAAATTATTGAATTTGGAGAATATAATAATTTTTATCAATCGAGATGTGGTGTTCTATGAAGACATGTTTCCTTTTTATACAGCTAAAAGCACATCAAACTCATTCTTCTTAGATATGTGTCAAGTGCCTAGGTAGGATTTTAGTGAAGAACCAATGGCTGTAGACTATTCTGCTACAAATAATTCTCATGCCACACCGAATGTTCCATGCTCTTCAGCTATGATTCCTGTTCCTTTAACTGAACAGGACAGTCCTTCTACTATTATCCATAGCAATGCTGAAGTTCAATCTAATCCTCTTGAAGTTCCAATTGTTTCTTCTGATGTTCCCATTGGTGTAGGAACAAGAAAATCAACTAGGGTATCTAAGCACTCTATATGGCTTAAGGATTATGTTAGACCTGACAAGTCAGGTTCTGTGAGTTGTTGCAAATATCCTATCTCAGAAGTTCTTGGATATGAGGTGATCTCTTTGAAGTATCAAAGTTAATTGGCTAGCTTCTCTATTGAGGTAGAACCTACAACATATTCTGAATCAATCAAGGATAAAAGGTGGGTGGAAGCAATGAAGGTAGAGATTAAAGCCTTGGAGGACAATAAAACTTGGGAGTTGGTTCCTTTGCCACAAGGATAGAAGGCCAGAGGGTGAAAATGGGTCTATAAGATCAAGTATAAAGCAACAGGAGAAGTAGAAAGATTCAAGGCTCGTCTAGTGGCTAAAGGATAAAATCAGAGGGAAGGACTGGATTATCAAGAGACCTTTTCACCTGTAGTGAAAATGGTCACTATTAGAAGTGTGTTAGCTCTTGCAGCATCAAGGCATTGGTTCATCCATCAAATGGATGTCTATAATGATTTCTTACAAGGTGATCTCACTGAAGAAGTATATATGACTATTCCTCAAGGTTTTCATGGTTCAACCAACAAGTCTACAATTTGCAAGTTGATTAAGTCTCTCTATGAACTCAAGCAAACATCCAGGCAATGGAATATCAAGTTAACTTCAGCCCTAAGGGATGCTGGCTTTCAACAAAGTCACCTGGATTACTTTCTTTTCATGAGAAAGAGAGAAGCTCACATAGTTATTGTTTTGGTCTATGTTGATGACCTACTTATTACTGGGGATAATCCTGCACTACTTCAACAAACTAAAGATGAACTGCAATCTTCCTTCAAGATCAAAGATCTAGGAGAGCTTAAATATTTCCTAGGCCTAGAATTTTCTAGAAATAGTGATGGAATATTGATGCATCAATGTAATTATGCATTGGAGCTTATTTCTGAGTTGGGACTCACAGGTGCAAACCTATGGGATGCCCTATAGAGCCTAATCTGAAACTTTCCACTTCTGAATTTAATAACCATGTAGGCTCATCTGATGATGTACTGTTAACTGATCCTGGACCTTATCAAAGGTTGTTGGGTAAGCTGCTCTATTTGACCATCAAGAGGCCTGATATTTCCTTTGATGTCCAGAGTCTCAGTCAATTCATGCATAGTCCTAAAGTATCATATATGGAAGCATCACTTAAAGTGGGGAGATACATTAAAACTAGTCCAGGACTAGGAGCTTTTCTGGGGGCCAAATGTTCAAATTCATTAACAGCATACTGTGATGCTGATTGGGATGCATGCCCCAATACACGCACATCAGTCACTAGGTACTTTGTCAAGCTTGGTAGTTCTCTCATTTCTTGAAAGTCAAAGAAATAGACTACCATATCTAGGAGTTCAGCTAAGGCTGAATATCACAGCCTTGCTTCTACTGCTGTTGAAATTATATGGATACTTGGCTTACTCAAAGAATTTAGAGTCGAGCACAAGTCTCATGTACCATTTTATTGTGATAGCAAATCAGCTCTTGCAATTGCTGCCAATCCAGTTTTCCATGAGCGCACAAAACACATTGATATTGATTGTCACTTCATCCGTGAAAAGATTCAACAAGGCCTCATCACTACTCACTATTGCGCTACACAGGAACAAGTGGCTGATCTCTTCACCAAAGGCCTTAGTCGACCACAACATACATATTCGATGTCCAAGCTAGGATTTTTGAACATTTTTCCCAATCCTAGCTTGAAGGGGGGGGGGGGGGGGG
>MU746900.1:188526-202495 GCA_026770625.1 Nicotiana glauca
GAGAAACTATTATCTCCGTTGAATTTTGCTACCTCGTACTTTACTCCGAACATTTTTATTTTTCACCGAGTATAGTACTACCGACAGTGAATAGTATTTCAGTGAACGAGCAGAACCTGTGCTCTGATACCAGTTGTTGGAAATAAACCCCTACAGAAATAATATTTACGGTAATAAAAGCGGAATAATAATGTTGCACCGAGATACGGTAATTAACAAGAATAAAAGAGTAACAATGACACCAAGATTTTTACGTGGAAAACCCTTCTGAATAAGGGAAAAAACCACGACCCCGAGAGGAGCAACTGATATCACTATAGTAAGGAATTTACACTTTGTAGGCCCGAGTAGAATCCTACAAAGACCACTATAACACTCAAAAGAAATAATCCTCTTTTGATATTTCCACCTCACTACAATATCGCTCACTCTCTATTTTCTACACAGACTATTTTCTTATACCCTGTCTGTGAAAACTTACTCTTTTTAATCTCTTTTTATTGGTGTTAAAAATGAGAGCCGAAGCTCTCATTTTATAGGCAAAAAACAGCCTGCCTTTCTTGACAAACAAAAAAAACATGGGATGCTTAGCAGCTATATTTGACAAACATTAGAAGGAAGAAAATTCTTCCTTAAAAAAGTGGGCAGGACCCCACAAACTTAAGATTAAATCTGACTACAATTTAGATCTCCCAAGCATATAATTAATTGTATGAACGTCGTCTCGCACATGATATGTGACTTAAGTGGAATATATAAATCAAAATTGTACTTTACTCTATGTTTTTCTGCAAAAATTTAATATAAGGAGTACTACCTTCAATTAGAAAATGATTGTAAATTTTACTTCCCAACTCCCAAGATTAAATAGACTAATTTTGTTGATTAATGACTCATTCTAGAGTTAGAACACATTGTTTGTGGTGCTTGAATAATAAGATTACAGTAGTAAAACTTAGTTTTAAGTAATAATTTAGAGTTAAGTAAACTTAATATATCTTATTCACGATCTAAGATTAAGAAAAAGAACAGAGAAATTGAATGTGCACGCACTCACATCCATGATTTGTGATTATCACAAAGCTGACGTGGGTACTATCCAGATTTAGGTCAGATTTAACTTGAGCCATATAATAAGCTGAGATAATAGAAGATGAATTGGGAAGCATCCTACTTAGACGAAGAAGATAGAGTAGCAGAGAGAAGAAAGAAGAAGCGAGAAAGAAAGGAGTGTGTGTCTGTTATTTCATTCAACTGAATATATTACTTCTTACATATGCATGTATAAAGTATTTAATCCTAACTAATTTAGCTTAGTATATAAGTAAATGACTTAATGTACCCTTAGAAGAATATCATTTAATTGTCTCAACACTCCCCTCTCAAGCTAGGTAGTGAGAAAATGTTAAGAACTCCTAGCTTGGAGCAAAGGTACTCATGTTAGCTGGCTGATCTCTTGTGGAAATGTACTTTGTTGTAATTACTCCTTGGACTATTTCCCCCTTATAAAGTGACTATCGATTTCAATATGTTTAGTCCTTTCATGATAAACATGATTTGCTGCTATTTGCATAGCAACTTTACTGAAATGTCAATTGGCGTCTTTACTTCAATAGCAATTTCTTTAAGTAGTCCCAATAACCAAATCAGTTCTACAACTGTAGCAGCAATACTTCTGTACTCAGCTTCTGCTGAGCTTCTTGAGACAGTTGTATGTTTCTTTGATTTCCAACAAATTAGAGACTCTCCAAGTTTAACCAAGTAGCTAGTTATAGGCTTTCTGGACTCTGGACATGAAGCCCAATCTGCATCACAATATGCAAAAATAGTATTGTTGTATTTGCTGGACAGAAGAATTCCTTGCCTAGGCCGATTCTTCAGATATTTCACAATTCTGAGTGCTGCTTCCATATGAGATTTTTTAGGCCTTGTAGGAATTTACTTAAATTCTGTACACTGAATGACACATCTGGTCTTTTCATGGTTAATTATTAGAGTTTCTCAATTAATCTTTGATAAATGCTTGGATTAAGAAGTAAATCATCTTCTGACTTATCTGTTCCTTCAACACAGTTATCTTACTCTTTTGTAGTTAACTTGACATTGCTGTTCATAGGTGTTATAGCTAGTCTTGCAGCACTTAGGCCAGTTTCAGAAATGAGTTCTAGTGTATACTTCCTTTGATGCATTAAGATCCCTTGTTTGGATCTTGCAAACTCAATACCTAGGAAGTATTTTAGCTCACCTAAATCCTTCATCTTAAATATTTATTGTAGAGTAATTTTTGTGTCTTCAATTAGCTTTGGACTGTCACCTGTAATCAGCATGTCATCAACATGTACATGAGCTATTATTGTGCCTTCAATTGTCTTCTTAATAAACAGAGAATGATCATATTGATTCTATTGATTGTGAAAACTCAGTAAATCTTCTGTTAGTTTGGCATTCGATTGCCTTGTGGCTTGTTTTAGCGCGTATAAGGACTTTATGAGTCTGCACACTGTAGTTTTCTCCCCTGACTCTTAAATCCTTGTGGCTATTGCATATATATTTTATTTTGTAAATCCCCTTGAAGAAAAGAATTGTATACATCCATTTGATGTAAATGTCATTGTTTACCATCTACGATAGTCAAGATAGTTCTGATAGATTTCATTTTCACAACTGGTGTGAATGTTTCTTGATAGTCAATGCCTTCTTTTTTACTATACCCTTTTTCCACTAGCCTATCCTTGAATATTTCAACTTCTTCTAAAGCATTGTATTTTATTTTATAAATGCTCTTACATCCTATAGGACTTTTGCCCTCAAGTAATGAGACTATGTCCCATGTATGATTGCTTTCTAAGGCTTTAATTTCTGCCTTCATTGCATCTACCCACCCGGGGTCTTTAACAACTTGAAAGTAGTTTGAAGGTTCAGTTGTAGATGAGAAGGCTGCTATATATACCTGGTAAGAAGGAGAAATATTATTGTAAGTGATATACTTAGACATAGCATAAGGAACCTCATGATGAATGTTTAGAGACACTAAGTCATTCATCCAAATAGGTGGCCTTTTTTCTCAACCAGACCTCCTAATTCCACGTTATGCAAGTTAGTTTTGATTCAATAGAGATTCAATTATATCAACAACTTTAGCTTGATGTTGATTTACTAGAGGTTCACAAAGGTGTTGCTCATTGATAAGAGGTTGAGACTCATATGATTCTGTTAAACTCATTGATTTGATCCATATCAGTACTATGTACTTCTAGAGGTTCAACTGCTTCAAATTGAGTATTTAATGTCTGAGTAGTAGAGGTTTTGACTCTAGATAGTTGACCTTCAGGAGTACTATATGAGTTCTATGACATTGAGTCAGGAATATAATTTTGAAATAGAGGTGGGGTGATTTTTTATTTAACTTTGAAGAGAAATACATCTTCTCAAAAAATCACATCTCTATTGACAAAGAAGCTTCTGTCAGTGGGATCATAAAGTATATATCCTTTCTATGTTTCTGCATATCCCATGTGGATTGCTTGTCTCGTTCTTGTCATTAATTTGTTATATTGTTGAACTATTTTTGCATAACATAGGCATCTCAGAACTTTCATGTGATTATAGGATGGTCTTCTTCTGTACAACCTCTCATATGGTGACTGATTGTTGATCACTGTGCTATGTATCCTATTTATAAGATATACTGCAGCTAACACATAGTGACCCCAAAATTTGATTGGAATCTCTGCTTGAAACCTAATAGCTCTAGTGACTTCTAGTATGTGTCTATGCTTTCTTTCAGCAACTCCATTTTGATGAGGAGTATAGACACATATCTTTTGATGAATTATGCCTAGTTGTTGAAAAACACTAATTGTCATGACCCAATTCCCAAACCCGATCGTGATGGCGCCTTTCGTGAAGGCAAGGCCGGCCAGAACAACGCAACACCTCCTTTAAAGCATTTAATTAACATTAATAGTTCTAACACATGCGTAATATAGCAAAGAGTGCGGAAATAGCAATAACAATGTCACGACCCGAATTTCCCACCATCGGGAGTTGTGATGGCGCCTAATGTCGGAGCTAGACAAGCCGAGCATTAAACCTTTTCAAACAACAACACAACAGTAATAACAATAATAAACTTTTAAATAAAAGCGGAAGTCTTTCATAGCATAAATAACTGAAAAACAAAAAAATGTGGAAGCTTAACATTTCACTATCCAAAACTGGAGTCGCTATCTCACGGACTACTAATGAATGCTACAAACAAGTCTGAATAGAAAAATACAACGTGTCTGTCTCGGTACAATGAAAACAAATAAAAAATATGGAAAGGGACTCCGGCCTGCAAATGCCAGCTAGGCTACCTCGTAGTCCCTGGACTGAAGTCAGCTCCCACTCAACGTGCTACTGCTGAGGTCCAAAATCTGCTCCGGTACCGTGATCTGTGCAAAAAGCACAGAAGTGTAGCATCAACACAACCGACCCCATGTGCTGGTAAGTGCTTGGACTAACCCCGGCGAAGTAGTGACGAGGCTAGACAAGACTACCAAATCAACCTGTGCAGTTCAATATATACATGTGCAATAAAAGGAAAGAATACCAAAACTAAGCAGTTAAAAGGGAGGGAAACATGCTATGAGGGAGTACAATCTGGATATAAAAGTCATCAACTTAAATAAGAAATAGGGTGCAATAATAATTAACAGAGACAAGAAATCCAATAGTTGCACGGCATCAACCTTCATGCTTTTACTCTCATCCTCACCCAAGGGAATCAAATAAAATGCACGGCTTCACCCTTCGTGCTTTTCCTCACATAACTCTCACAACAATGGCATGGAATGCCCTTCGTGCAATATAATCAACAGTGGCACGGAATGACCCTTCGTGCATAATATAATCAACAATATCACGGAATGTCCCTACGTGCGAATATAATCAAACAATAGCACGGAATGACCCTTCGTGCATAATATAATCAACAATAGCACGGAATGTCCCTTCGTGCGAATATAATCAAACAATGGAACGGAATGACCCTTCGTGCATAATATAATCAACAATGGCATGGAATGACCCTTCATGTATAATCACTCTTCCTCACCCAAACAGCAATCACAACCAAACGGGCGAGGAAAATAAATAATAACAAGTAATTTCCCGGCAAGGGAAGAACACAATTGAACATCCAAATCCCGGCAAGGGAGCAATAACAATCACTTACACATCCCGGCAAGGGAGATAATCACATCTCTTTCCAATTCTTTCATTTCTTACTCGATAGTATTTTATCGTTTGAGCCAACGCTCCAAAGATTTCGCAATTCATAATTAATCCTAAAACTTTTCACATTATGTAGAAAATCATTAATTATCTTGGAAGAGTCCCAAAGTATACCAAAACAAGTACCAACAAAGACCCACGGTCAATCTAGACTCTGGTGTATAGATACTCGTCACCATGCCTATACACCGTACTCAATCACTTAGCATTAACAATTTATAATACTATAATCCTATTCCCTCAAGCCAAAGTTAGATCAAACAGTTACCTCGGTCCAAAGAATAGCAATCAATCCTCAATTACCGCCTTTCCTCTACAATCCGACTCCGAAACAATGATATCTAGGCATAATTAATTCAATAGAATCAATAAAGGCTCAACAACATAATCCCATAGCCTAGAAATGAGTTTTCTAGCATTCTTCCAAAAATACCAAAATTCGACACCGGGCCCACATGGTCCAAACACGAGGCTCGGACCAAAACCTAGTCACCCATAACCCCACGAGTTCAAATATATAATTTGTTTTAAGATTCGACCCCAAATTGAGGTTGAATCACCCAAAATTCTCAAAACCCTAACTCTACCCAAAACCCATAATTTCTACCTTGATTTCCTGATTTAGGGCTAGGATTTCAGTAGTTAATGAAGGAAATTGAAGAAAACAAGTTAAACAATGCTTACCCAAGAAGTTTTGATGAAGAAGTACTCTAAAATTCGCCCTAGGACTTTGGAGAAGGAAGAGCTCGTGAAGGGTTATCTTTTTCCCGTCACTGGTTCTGTTTTTGACTTAAAAATTTGCTGGGCAAAATTGCCCTTCGCGTTCGCGGGAAAGGGGCCGCATTCGCAAAGGGTAAACTGGGCAATACATCGCAAACGCGTGAAAAGGAACACGAATGCGTAGAAGAAAATGCTAGGGGTCTAGGGACTGTTATACGCGAACGCGATAGGGGAATCGCGAATGCGGTGAAGGGGGGTTTGTAACTACGCGAACGTGGGTAGACCCACATGAACGCGTTGAGTAGACTGGTTAACTTACGTGTTCGCTAGATGAAGGATGCGAACGCGAAGAAGGAACCTTTAGGGGCCTTGAACTTGGCTTACGCGATTGCGATAGGGATGACGCAAACGCGAAGGAGGGGAACATCAAAGCAGTGCGAACGCGAGCCTATGGCCGCGTTCGCGAAGAATAAATTGTCTATGTAAAAATGCAGAAAAATCTGATCCTTTCCTAAGTGTAAAAACACCCCGAACCACCTCCAATTCACTCCCGAGCCCTCGGGGCTCCTAACCAAACACACACACTAACTCAATAACACCCTACGAACTTACTCGAGCGATCAAACCGCCAAAATAACATCAAAATAATTGAATCAAGCCTCAAAACTCATGATTTTTCTTCTAAACTTCATAAACTTTCAAACTTGGAACTCATAGTCCGAAACACGTCAAACAACATCCAATTTCGACCAAACTTCACAGAAAGCGCTTAAACAATATATAAGACCTGTACCGGGCGTCAGAACCAAAATGCGAGCCAGATACCATAGTTTTTAATCAATTTTTATTTCCATTTTCCTTGACAATTTCAGAAAAATAATTTAACAGAAAAATTCTTTTACTCGGGTTCTAGACCTCGGATTTTGACTCCGGGCACATGCCCGAGTCCCATATTTTTCTTCGGACCCTCCGGGGTCATCAAATCATGGGTCCGGGTCCGTTTACCAAAAATATTGACCAAAGTCAACTTTAATCATATTAATAACTTTAATCATATTAATATCAAAATTCTTCAAATTTTTCACATATTTCAACATAAAAGCTTTTCGGCTATGCGCCCGGACTATGCACGCAAATCGAGGCAACTATAAGTGAGGTTTTAAAGGCGTCGGAAGCGCAAAATAAGGGAGAAATACGGTGATGACCCTTTGGGTCGTCACATTCTCCACTTCTAAAATAACCGTTCGTCCTCGAACGTACAAAAGAAAGAAGTACTTGAGTCAGGAAATAGATGAGGGTAACGGCTTCGCATATCGGACTCGGACTCCTGGTCAATGCCTCAGGAGGCTGACCTCTCCACTGGACAAGCACTGAAGGAAAACTCTTCGACCTCAACTGTCGAACTTGTCGGTCTAGAATAGCTACCGGCTCCTCCTCATAGGACAGATCCTTGTCCAACTGGACAGTGCTGGAATCTAACACGTGGGTAGGATCGCAGTGATACCTCCGAAGCATAGACACATGAAACACTGGATGCACGGCTGACAAGCTAGGTGGCAAGGTAAGTCTGTAAGCCACCTCTCCCACATGATCAAGAATCTCAAATGGGCCAATGAACCTAGGGCTAAGCTTGCCCTTCTTCCCAAATCTCATCACGCCTTTCATAGGCGATACACGGAGCAATACTCGCTCACCAACCATGAAAGCTACATCTCGAACCTTGTGATCTGCATAACTCTTTTGCCGCGACTGAGCCGAACGAAGCTTGTCCTGAATGATCTTGACCTTATCCAAGGCCTCCTGGACTAAAGCTGTACCCAATAACCGAGCCTCTCCCGACTCAAACCATCCGACTGGAAACCGACATCACCTACCATACAACGCCTCATAAGGAGCCATCTGAATGCTGGACTGGTAGCTGTTGTTGTAGGGGAACTCTTCTAAAGGCAAAAACTGGTCCCACGAACCTCCAAAATCAATGACACAAGATCGGAGCATATCCTCCAATATCTGAATAGTCCTCTCGGACTGACCGTCCGTTTGAGGATGGAATGCTATGCTCAACTGAACCTGGGTGCCTAACTCCTGCTGAACTGCTGTCAAAAAGCACGAGGTAAACTGCGTACCCCGGTCGGAAATGATAGATGCCGGCACCCCATGAAGGCGAACAATCTCCCGGATGTAGATATCAGCTAACCTCTCCGATGTATAAGTGGCTGCAATAGGAATAAAATGTGCTGACTTAGTCAGCCTATCAACAATGACCCAAATAGCATCAAACTTCTTCCGAGTCACCGGAAGTCCAGTAATGAAATCCATGGTAATCCTCTCCCACTTCCACTCGGGAAGCTCAATCCTCTGAAATAAACCACCAGGCCTCTGATGGTCATACATGACCTGCTGAAAATTCAAACACCTAGCCACATATGCAATAATATCTTTCTTCATCCTACGCCACCAATAATACTGCCGGAAGTCCTGGTACATCTTCGCGGTGCCCGGGTGAATAGAATACCATTAACTATGGGCCTCCGCTAAGATCAACTCTCGAATCCCATCAACATTGGGCACACAAACTCGCCCCTGCAATCGCAAAACACCATCATCATCTAAAGTCACCTTCGTGGCACCTCCACGCTGCACCGTGTCTCTCAGAACACACAAATGGGGATAATCAAACTGCCGATTACGGATACGCTCCAATAATGAAGAACGAGCGACCGTGCAAGCTAACACTCTACTAGGCTCAGAAATGTCCAACCTCACAAGCCGATTGGCCAAAGCCTGAATATCCAAAGCAAGCGGTCTCTGGCTGACCGGAACATAAGCAAGACTACCCCTGCTGGCAGACTTCCTACTCAATGCATCGGCCACCACATTAGCTCTCCCCGGGTGGTACAAAATAGTAACATCATAATCTTTAACAACTCCAACCACCTCCTCTGCATCAAATTCAACTCCTTTTGCTTGAACAAGTACTAAAGGCTCTTGTGATCCGTGTACACCTCACACGTCACACCATATAGATAATGCCTCCAAATCTTCAAAGCATGAACAATGGCTGCCAACTCCAAATCATGGAATGTATAATTCTTCTCGTGGATATTCAATTGCCTCGAAGCATAAGCTATGACTCTGCCGGCCTGCATCAATACTGCACCAAGCCCAATACGGGAAGCGTCACAATAAACTGTATAAGGCCCTAAAACTATAGGCAAAACCAATATCGGTGCCGTAGTTAGATCTGTCTTGAGCTTCTAAAAGCTCTCCTCACACTCGTCTGACCACCTGAACTGGGCACCCTTCTGGGTCAACCTGGTCATCGGGGCTGTTATAGATGAAAATCACTCCACGAACCGATGGTAATAACCTGCTAACCCCAAAAAACTCCGAATCTCAGTCGTTGAAGCTGGTCGAGGCCAATTCTTGACTACCTCACTCTTCTTCGTGTCCACCTGAATACCCTCTGCTGATACAACATGACCCAGAAATGCAACCGAACTCAATCAGAACTCGCACTTTGAGAACTTAGCATACAACTGACTATCCTTCAGAGTCTGAAGAATCACTCTGAGGTGTTGCTCGTGCTCCTCCTGGATGCGGGAGTACACTAGAATATCATCAATAAAGACTATCACGAACAAGTCTAGATAAGGCCTAAATACTCGGTTCATCAACTCCATAAATGCTGCTGGGGCATTGGTCAACCTAAATGACATGACCAAAAACTCATAATGCCCATATCGAGTGCGAAATGCCGTCTTTGGGACATCAGACGCCCTAATCCTCAGCTGATGGTAGCTAGATCTCAAGTCTATCTTTGAAAACACCTTCGCGCCCTAAAGCTGGTCAAACAAATCATCAATCCTCGGCAGTGGATACTTGTTCTTTATCGTCACCTTGTTCAATTGCCGGTAATCAATGAACATCCCCATCGATCTATCCTTTTTCTTCACAAATAGCACCGGTGCGCCCCAAGGAGAAACACTAGGCCTGATAAAACCCTTCTCTAGCAAATCCTGCAACTGGTCCTTTAACTCCTTCAACTCTGGCGGGGCCATGCGATACGGCGGAATAGAAATGGGCTGTGTGTCTGGGACCAGATCGATACAGAAATCAATATCCCTGTCGGGCGGCATACGTGGCAAGTCTGAAGGGAAAACCTCTGGGAACTCCCGAACAATAGGAACGGATTCAATAGAAGGAACCTCCGTGCTGGAATCACGAACATATGCCAAATAAGCTAAACACCTCTTCTCGACCATGCGTTGAGCCTTAACATATGAAATAACACTGCGGGTGGCCTGACTGGGGTCCCTCTCCACTCCAATCGGGGCAAATCTGGAAAAGCCAAGGTCACGGTCTTGGCGTGACAATCCAAGATAGAATGATACGGGGACAAACAATCCATCCCTAATATAATATCGAAATCCACCATGTCTAAAAGTAATAAATCAACACGGGTCTCACGACCTTCAAACACTACCACACAGGAATGATGAACTCGATCGACCACTATAGAATCACCCACCGGTGTAGATACATAAACAGGGATACCCAAAGCATTACTAAGCATAGCCAAGTAGGGTGCAAAATAAGACGACACATATGAATACGTAGACCCAGGGTCAAATAGCATTGAAGCATCCCTATCACAGACCAGAATAACACCTGTAATAACAGCATATGAAGACTCAGCCTCTGGCCTGGTTGGCAAAGCATAACACCGGGGTTGGGCCCTACCTCCCTAAACCATGTCTCTAGGACGATCGGCTACTGGCTGACCTCTACCTCTGTCGGTCCGAGCTCTACCTCTACGGTCCCTACCTCTACCTCTATAATCCCTGCCCCCGCCTCTAGCTGGCTGGGCGAGCTGTGGATCACCTGCTGCCTGAATCATGGGGCGAGGACCCTGCTGCTGAGAGCTGCCAGAGGCTCGAGGGAAAAACCTGACAATGTGACCGGGGTCACCACAACCATAACAAAACCTCGGCTGCTGCGACTACTGGCCCTATCGACCTGAATGTCCTCCCCTGAAGCTCTGAAGTGGGGATGAACTGATAGGCTGTTAATCTGAATAATACTGCTAAGAACCACCGCTGCCTGAAGTACCATGAGAAACTTGGAGCGCTGACTAAAAGGGCCTCGGTGAATGACCTCTACCATAGGAATCCTACCTCCAGACGAGGTACCACTGAACCTAACAGAATGACGAGGCCTCTTATCCGACATCTGACCACCTCCCCGTGAGAGGGCCATCTCAACTCTGCGGGCTGCATTGGCCGTTCCTGAAAGGAATTATCACTACCAACTCCCATAGCCATCTGGAGACGGATCAGCTAAATCAGTCCATCAATAAATCTCCGGACCCTCTCTCGCTCTGTAGGGAGTATCAAAATTGCATGGCATGCCAAGTCAACAAATCGACTCTCATACTGTAACTATCATGGAGCCCTGTTGGAGGCGCTCGAACTGCCTGCGAAGTGCCTCCCGCTGAGTGACTGGGAGAAACTTCTCCAAAAATAACTCTGCGAACTGATCCCATGTCAAAGATAGAGACCCTGCTGGTCTAGATAGGCAAAAATCCCTCCACCAAGTCATGGCAGATCCTGCAAGCCGGTAGGTGGCAAAATCGACCCCATTGGTCTCCACTATACCCATGGTCCTAAGGATCTTATGATAGCTGAATAAGAAATCCTGTGGATCCTCTGATGAGGCACCGCTGAATGTGGTGGTGAAGAGCTTAGAGAACCGATCAAGTCTCCACAAAGCATCCGAAGACATAGCCGCTCCATCGCCGGCCTGAGCTGCCACAACTGGCTGAACCACTGGGGCATGATCTTGGGGAGCTACCTGCTCCGGAGTACGTGTAGCAGGAGTCTGAACCCCTCCTCCAGCCTGAGAAGTGGCTAGTGCTACTGGTAGCAAACCCTCTCTGGTGACACTCTCCATAAAGCCTGCCAGTCTGACTAGAGCATCCTAAAGATTTGGGGTGACCATGACCCCTCCTGGGACCTGAGCTGGGCCCACTGGAGCTGGTGGGGATGGAACCTCCTCATCATAGTTAATATGAGGCTCCACCTCTAGGACTGCTTCCCGGGGCTGAGCTCTGCCCCTGCCTCTGCCTCTGGCACGACCTCGTCCTCTGCCCCTCGCAGGAGCTGCTACTGGGGGCTCGGGCTGCTGTGCGGTAGAAGAGGAAGCACGTGTTCTCGCCATCTGCGAAAGAACAGAGTAGAAAGACAATCGGTATTTGAGGAACAGAATCGCACGACAAGAAAGAACAAAAGTGAAACTTTTCCTAACTCCATAGCCTCTGGGGGATAAATACAAACGTCTCTGTACCGATCCCTCAGACTCTACCAAGTTTGTCCGTGAGTAGCGAGACCTATGCAACCTAGAGCTCTGATACCAACTTGTCACGACCCAAATTTCCCACCATCGGGAGTCGTGATGGCGCCTACTGTCGGAGCTAGGAAAGCCGAGCATTAAACCTTTTCGTACAACAACACAACAGTAATAATAATAATAAACCTTTAAATAAAAGCGAAAGTCTTTCATAGCATAAATAACTAGAAAACAAAAAATAGGGAAGCTTAACATTTCACTACCCAAGACTGGAGTCGCTATCTCACGGACTACTAATGAATGCAACAAACAAGTCTGAATAGAAAAATACATCATGTCTGTCTCGGTACAATAAAAATAAAACAGAAAATATGAAAAGGGACTCCGGCCTGCGAACACCAGCTAGGCTACCTCGTAGTCCCTGGACTGAAGTCAGCTCCCACTCAACGTGCTACTGCTGAGGTCTAAAAGCTGCTCCGGTACCGAGATCTGTGCAAAAAGCACAGAAGTGTAGCATCAGTACAACCGACCCCATGTGCTGGTAAGTGCCTGGACTAACCCCGGCGAAGTAGTGACGAGGCTAGACAGGACTACCAAATCAACCTGTGCAGGTCAATATATACATGTGCAATAAAAGGAAAGAATACCAAAACTAAACAGTTAAAAGGGAGGGAAACATGCTATGGGGGAGTACAATCCGGATATAAAAGTCATCAACTTAAATAAGAAATGGGGTGCAACAATAATTAACAGAGACAAGAAATCCAATAGTTGCACGACATCAACCTTCGTGCTTTTAATCTCATCCTCACCCAAGGCAATCAAATAAAATGCATGGCATCACCCTTCGTGCTTTTCCTCACATAACTCTCACAACAATGGCACGGAATGCCCTTCGTGCAATATAATCAACAATGGCACGGAATGACCCTTCGTGCATAATATAATCAACAATATCACGGAATGTCCCTACATGCGAATATAATCAAACAATGGCACGGAATGACCCTTCGTACATAATATAATCAACAATAGCACGGAATGTCCCTTCGTGCGAATATAATCAAACAATGGCACGGAATGACCCTTCGTGCATAATATAATCAACAATGGCACGGAATGACCCTTCGTGCATAATCACTCTTCTTCACCCAAACTGCAATCACAACCAAATGGGCGAGGGAAATAAATAATAACAAGAAATGTCCCGGACAAGGGAAGAACACAATTAAACATCCAAATCCCGGCAAGGGAGCAATAACAATCACTTACACATCCCGGCAAGCGAGATAATCACATCTCTTTCCAATTCTTTCATTGCTTACTCGATAGTATTTTATCGTTTGAGCCAATGCTCTAAAGATTTCAAAATTCATAATTAATCCTCAAAATTTTCACATTATGTAGAAAATCATTAATTAGCTTGGAAAAGTCCCAAAGTATACCAAAACAAGTACCAACAAAGACCCACGGTCATGCTAGACTCCAGTGTATAAATACTCGTCACCATGCCTATACACCGTACTCGATCATTTAGCAATTAACAATTTATAATACTCTAATCCTATTCCCTCAAGCCAAAGTTAGATCAAACACTTACCTCGGTCCAAAGAATAGCAATCAA
>MU746900.1:203825-231051 GCA_026770625.1 Nicotiana glauca
TAATTTCTACCTTGATTTCATGATTTAGGGCTAGGATTTCAGTAGTTAATGAAGGAAATTGAAGAAAACAAGTTAAACAATGCTTACCCAAGAAGTTTTGATGAAGAAGTGATCTAAAATTTTCCCTAGGACTTTGGAGAAGGAAGAGCTCGTGAAGGGTTATGTTTTTCCCGTCACTGGTTCTGTTTTTGACTTAAAACTTCGCTGGGCAAAATTGCCCTTCGCGTTTGCGGGAAAGGGGCTGCTTTCGCGAAGGGTAAAGTGGGCAATACATCGCAAACGCGTGAAAGGGAATGCGAACGCGTAGAAGAAAATGCTGGGGGTCCAGGGACTGTTATACGCGAACGCGATAGGGTAATTGCGAACGCGGTGAAGGGGGGTTTGTAACTACGCGAACGTGGGTAGACCCACGCGAACGCGTTGAGTAGACTGGTTAACTTATGTGTTCGCGAGATGAAGGATGCGAACGCGAAGAATGAACCTCTGGGGGCCTTGAACTTGGCTTACGCGATCACGATAGGGATGCCGCGAACGCGAAGGAGGTGAACATCAAAGCACTGTGAACGCGAGCCTGTGGCCGCGTTCGCGAAGAACAAATTGTCTGTGTAAAAATGCAGCACAAATCTGATCGTTTCCTAAGTGTAAAAACACCCCCAACCACCTTAAATTCACTCCCGATCCCTCGGGGCTCCTAACCAAACACACATACTAACTCAATAACACCCTACGAACTTACTCGAGCGATCAAACCACCAAAATAACATCAAAATAATTGAATCAAGCCTCAAAACTCATGATTTTTCTTCTAAACTTCATAAACTTTCAAACTTGGAACTCATAGTCCGAAACATGTCAAACGACGTCCGATTTCGATCAAACTTCACATAAAGCACATAAACAATATATAAGACTTGTGCCGGGTGTCAGAACCAAAATACGAGCCCGATACCATAGTCTTTTAATCAATTTTCATATCCATTTTCCTTAACAATTTCAGAAAAAATAATTTAACAGAAAAATTCTTTTACTCGGGTTCTAGACCTCGGATTTCGACTCCGGGCACATGCCCGAGTCCCATATTTTTCTATGGACCTTCCGGGATCGTCAAATCACGGGTCCGGGTCCGTTTACAAAAAATATTGACCGAAGTCAACTTTAATCATATTAATATTAAAATTCTTCAAATTATTCAGAGATTTCACATATTTCAACATAAAAGCTTTCTGGCTACGCGCTCGGATTGCGCACATAAATTGAGCAACTATATGTGAGGTTTTAAAGGCATCGGAAGCGCGGAATAAGGGAAAAATCTGGTGATGACCCTTTGGGTCGTCACAAACAATGAGAGAAAGTCATCCCGACACAGTCCAAACCGGGTGTCACAAGTCATGAGCTACTATAGAATTTCTATAAGTCTACAAAACAGAATATCTGATATAGAAGTTTGGAATAACTTAAATAGCATAAAATAGGGGAGTCAAGGGGCTGTGGATGTCAACAGCTACCTCGAAGCCCGATGTCGCTGCCTGATCTGGGAAGGATGTTAGTGCTCAGGTGCGGACTCTGCTAATCCTAAATCTGCACGCATAATGCAGCGAGTAATGTGAGTACTCCGACCCAGTGAGTAATAATAATAAATAATAACCGAAGATAAGAAATCATATAACTGCACAAAGCAATTCTATATTAGGTAGTAAAAGCAGTAAAATAGTGAAACAGTACAGAATCAAATGAAATCTCTTTTTTTTTTAAAAATCCGGTAAATCAAGTAAAACAACAAGTAAATAGTGAGTAGAAATCTACCCCTCGGGCCCAGTATCAATCACTCAAAATAGTATCAGCCCCTCGAGCCCAGTATCACATCACTCAGAATAGTATCGGCCCCCAGGCTCTGTATCACATCACATGGGTACCCGCGCTCACTGTGGGTGTGCAGACTCCGGAGGGGCCCCTTACGGCCCAAGCGCTATATCAACATAAGTCCTGAAAGCCTTCTCACATCACATGACTCGAGGCCTGAAAGCCTCCTCACAATACACTCGAGGCCTGAAAGCCTCCTCACAATACACTCGAGTCCTGAAAGCCTCCTCACATCACGCTCAAGGCCTGAAAGCCTCACTCAGTCTAGAAACATCATAAGCCCCTTGGGCATCAATAAAATAATAGTTCTCAGCCCAAACAACAGTGAAATATCAATAAAGTCTCAAAAATTCAATTAAAACAGCTGAGTTTTCAAAACAGTATAATCATTAGGACTGAGTTCAAATAACGTGTCAAAACAGTTAGGAAATAGTGATAACAATCCCCAAAGGGTTCAAATAATCGGCATTAAGCCCAAAACATGACAATAAGCCCAAATCACGATGATAATCAAATCAACTTATTCAAATACGCGGTAAAATATCAAACGGGACGGACCAAGTCACAATCCGTAGTAGTAAACAACCCCGCGCTTGCCATTAAGTGTGTGTTTCACCTCAATATAGCACTACGTTGTGCAAATTCGGGTTTTCAAACCCTCATGATATCATTTACTATCATTACTCATCTCAAGCAGGCCAAAATCCTAGCTCGCTATGCCCTTGCCTCGCAAATTGACCTCCTCGCACGTCGAATCTGGTCAAAACCACAACGAATACATTACAATAGGCTAAGGGAACATAACCCAATCGAAAAGACTCGAAAAATATCAAAATTCACGAAATTGGCAAAACCCGAGCCCCGGGCCCACTTCTCAAAAAATCAGAAAATTAATATCACCGGATTCCTTATCTCGCCACGACTCTATACATACCAAAAATTCCCAAATCCTATTCCAAATGAGCCATCAAATCCCATTTTGAAATACCAAATTTTCAAGCCCTAGCTTTACCCTCTTTTGATGAATTTCTACAAATTTCTATGTTAATTTTACCATTAAATCATGTATTAAGGTCAAGGAACTCACCTCCAATCACACCTAGTCGAAATCTCCTTCAATTTTTGTCCAATAGCTCTCACGGTCGATCAAAAATGGTGGAAATGAACTTAAGCTCGCGGAACAAAATGAGCTTTAAAACCGTTCTCTGAACAGTCATTTTCGCATCTGCGGTTACCTTACCGCATATGCGACTACCGCTTCTGTGGTTTTCCATCCGCTTTTGCAGAACTCCCAATCTCACCCAGGATCGCTTATGTGGTCAGGTATCCGCATTTGCGGACACCGCTTCTGCGCACCTGGTCCGCTTCTGCAAAAATTACCACAGCCTCTACCTTCGCTTCTGCGATTCTTCTTCCGCATCTGCGGCATCGCAGATGCAAATCCAAGCCCGCACCTGTGGAAATAGAAAAATCCTCAAGAACTCGCACCTGCGACCAGATCCTCGCATATGCGGATCCACATTTGCGGCCCTTTTTCCGCAGATGCGGAATTACCAGATACCAGCAAACTTCAGAAGTTTCACTAGTCCAAAATTCATCCCGATAGCCATCCGAAATCACCCCGAGGCCCCCAGGACCTCAACCAAAAGTGCTAACCCATCCTAAAATATCATTCAAACTTGCTCCAATCATCAAAACAACGCAAACAACACCAAAGCCATCAAATTACATCAGATTCAAGCCTAAGTTCTTCTAAAACTTCTGAATTACGCATTTGATCAAAAACTCGACCAAAACACCTTCGAATGACCTCAAATTTTTCACACACATCCAAAATCACTTAACGAAGCTATAAAAACTCTCAGCATTCCATTCCGGCCCTCAAATCAAAATCTCACCTATCAACCGGAATTCGCCAAAATACTAACTTCGCCAATTCAAGCCTAATTCTACACCATACCTCCAAAATCAATTCCGATCACACTCCTAAGTCACAAATCATCCCCCGAAGCTAACCGAATCACCAAAAATCACATCCGAGCCCTCTAACTCAATAGTCAACATCCAGTTGACTTTTTCCAATACAAACCTTCCTTAAAAAGACTAAGTATCTCATTTCCTTCTAAAACCAATCCAAATTGACTCGATCACATCAAATACCGATAATGAAGCATGGAAAAGCATAAAATGGGGAAAACAGGATGGTAACTCACGTGACGACGGGCCGGGTCATCACACTACTGCAAACAGAATTGACAAATTCTGTTCCATTGTCTGTCCTGATCACTCTAATGACCTTATCAAATTGAGTCTTAACAAAGGTGATGAATGGCTGAATTATCACACACACATCAAACTTCAGTATAAGTAAGAACACCCAACACATTTTAGAATAGTCATCAACCAGAGTCAAAAAATATTTACAGCCATCATATGTAGCTATTTTGTAAGTACCCCATAAGTCCATATGTACTAGATCAAAGTAAGCAACCGATTTAATACTACTAGCATGAAAAGGAAATCTTGTTTGTTTTGCACATGGACATACTGCACACTTATTCACTTTGTCAGCTATAAGTTCTACATTTATAGATAGCAACTGTCTAAGAATTTTAGTAGATACATGACCAAACCTTTGATGCCACAATCAATATCTTCTGACTGAACTATTTCACCTTCAATATTCTTCTTTTTAACTGCCAAAGAGACATCTGAGCAACTTTCAGGTGTTGACCATCAAGTTTGTAAAGATATTGTCTTCCTTACAAATCTCCTTCATCTTCTCATTGAAGAGTTCCTGGAAAATGAAGAAGTCAGGAGAGAAGATAGCTCAACACCTTAGCTCTTTGGTCAATTTAGAAACTGATAACAAATTGAACTTGAATTGAGGTAAATGAAACACATTGAAATGATACTTTTGTTAGGTAATTTGTTGTCTCCTATACGTGTCACACACAATATGTCACCATTAGGAATATACACTTTCTTTGGAATTTCAGGTTGAACCACACCATATATATGATTTCTAGCTCCTGCATCAACTATCTATTCTTTCTTACTATCCTTTGAAGCTAGTAACGCTGTACTTGTATACGTAACACTATTCTATGAAGACAGTAAATTTGTACTTGTACTTGCTACTTGTTGCAGATGATGATATATTGTTGATACTGGTGCAGTATTTTTGTTGAGTAACTGCAGAATCTGATCATACTGCTCTTTTGTGAATGGAGACACTCCAAGTTGAGATATCTGAGTCATTATAGTATCCTGCCCTTGTCATGCAGTTTGGTTAACTACAGTTGTATTTGGATTGCCCACATTAGCAGTCATATTGTTTGTTGGTATACAATTATGTGGAACACCTTCCCTAAATACATTGTAGGCTGCACCATTTCCTGCTCTCCCTCTCTTTTATGACTTAAAACCAGGAGGATATCCAACTATCTTGTAATAATTCTCTTTACTATGCCCCTTCATCTTACAAAACTTACACGAAATGCTGTAATATTTCTTAAACCTCCAGTTACCCACAATAGTTATAATATATAATGCAGCATCATAGTTTCCTGTAACCACACTAGGATTAGCTCCTAACACCCCTATCAACTATAGCATTTTGACTTTCATGATCTACTATTATAGCATATGCTTGATTCACATTTGGTACAGGACTTCTCATAAGTATCTGGCTTCTAGCCTGTGCATAAAAATCGTATAGTCCCATTAGAAATTGGTATAGATTCAATTTTTGCAAATAGACCATAAATTCCCTTGACTTTGCACAATCACAACCTGGTGTAGGAACTAACGACTCAAATTCTTCCCATAAATCTTTCAGTCGTGAATAATAGACAGATACAGATGTTGTTCCTTGGGTCAATATTGTAATTTCTTTATAAAATTGAAGGTTCTTGACCCATCAACCTTGTTAAATGTTTCAGCTAGATCTTCCTAGACTTCTTGTGCACTTGACACATACATTATCCCCTATAGCAGGCCTTTAGCTACATAATTCATAATCCAAGAAAGGACTATTGCATTAACTTTTCCCCAGTGATTCCATATGAATTCAGGAAATGATTCTTTCTTGCATGTACCATCTACCATTCCCAGTTTGTTTCTATTCAATAAAGCTACACGCATAGATCTAAACTAGATGGAGTAAATTTCAATGCTTGTCAACTGGAATGAAATGATTTGTATGCCACTAACATCAGCTGGAGAAAGAAACAGAGAATGGTTGTAATCAATTCCTGCAATTCCTACATTTTCTAGGTTTGGAACTTCAATACCCAGGTTTTGACAATCTCCATAGTTGTATCACCTAAAGATTGATTTAGTTGTTCTCCGATTGAACTCATGTTAGCTCAAGAAAATCCCAATAATTTTAGAATTTCAAGATTAGTAACATGCAATTGTAAT
The DNA here is from genome assembly GCA_026770625.1 of Nicotiana glauca. Classification (NCBI taxonomy): domain Eukaryota; kingdom Viridiplantae; phylum Streptophyta; class Magnoliopsida; order Solanales; family Solanaceae; genus Nicotiana; species Nicotiana glauca. The sequence continues at coordinate 210,111 of MU746900.1, forward strand.
AAACACTAAATGCTAATTCTTCGACTAGAATATCTAGCGAGATGGATCTGATACCATGAGATAATTTGATAGAAGATGAATTGGGATAGAACCTACTTAGATGAAAGTTATAGAGTATCAGAGAGAAGAAAGAAGAAGGGAGAAAGAAAGGAGCGTGTGTCTGTTAATTCATTCCAACTGAATATATTACTTCTTACATATGCATATATAAAGTATTTAATCCTAACTAATTTAGCTAGTGCATAAGTAAATGACTAATGTACCCTTAGAAGAATATCACTTAATGTCTCAACATAAGCTCATGATTTAAGATTAGATTTCGTGTCCAAGAATAGGACTATAAACAAAACAAGCATTTGATCCCCATCACTAGTTTACTCTATTAACTCTATTGCAAAATTTTACGGTAACCCATTAAAACATGGCGAACTATTAATATTCCAACGGTCCTCGCTGTCTATAATTTTTTTTATAGATTTAATACCCTAAAATCTCCTTCAACTATCAATTTTTTGTAAGTTACCTGCTTAAATTTTAGGGTATTTCCAAAAACCCCATGAACTCTATTCCCCTTCATATTAAAAACCCTCGGTTAAATTCTTAGAGGTCTTAGAGGTGCGTTTGATACACGATCCTAATTAACTAAAAACGCTCCATGTGATATTGTACATGTCTATTTTACTCGGCCTAAAATCCCTCCAAAATATATGATGTCCCCAAAACTCCCTTAAACTATATTCTTTTATATATTAAAAACTCCCTGTTGAAATCTTAGAGGCGTGTCCGTATAACTATATCTACTTATAGTTTGTACTAAGTTTTATGTAGTTCGCTTACTCGTGATGTATTACTCTCGGGTGATTGACTAATTATAGGCATTTTTGACTAAAGTAGAATCTAATACAAATATCTTATTTTTAAATTTGATTGTGGTTGTGTTGTATGCTAGATTCCAGTTGAATAAGTCATTTATATTCACTTTGCAACAAAAAAGATGAAAGCATATAATGTTGGATTTAACTTTATTCTCTATAAAGTATCGAATTTAATAAGAAGATTTAAATGGGTATTATTTTAACATGTATGGTAAGAATTGAAAGAAGACTAAAATAAGAAAAAAGAATAAACAATTTTAGCGAAACAAAATAGGTGAAATTTTTTCAAAGAAAACCTATATGGAGAACTGAAGAGGAAAGGTTAAAAAAATGAGGAAGGAAGGTGAAATAAATAAAGGAAAAAGTGAAAAATGAAGAAGAAATGTAAAAAAAATGAAGTAAATGAGGAGAAAATAAAAAATAAAAAATAAATAAATTTTAAAAAGTGTAAGACTTTTTGAATCCGGAACCAAATGTTGATTTTTGGATTCAAAGCACCAAAATAAGTGAAAAATGACATTTTTATATATAGTGCATGCCTTGACTGCACGTTTGTCCGTTAAGGTATAGTGCATGTATTACATCAAAAGTGGCCAAAGTACAACTATAGCGCATATATTAGATGTGCTATATCTGAAATTGAAAGACATAGGATAACACATCTAATATATGCACTATACCTGTATTAAAAAACCGTCCAGTCATGATCTTCGGGACAGAAGTGAAAAATGGTCCCCACTCCATTTTTTAAAAGCTTAAAGCTCCATTGGAGGCCACCCGTCCCCCAAAATCATGTCCCGTCATTATTTTAGCGATGTTACACCCGATCCAAGGCATTGTCGTGTAGTGGAGCTCTTTTATTGCCCGATTCGGTGGTCAAATCTTCATTCTTTCTCAATTCAAATAACTCGAAAAAGAGGTATTCGGAATCACTTTTGTAGTATAATTCATGTATATAATTAACTAATTAGTTATTTTATTGTGTTGTATGCCTTTTGTAATCGTCGTTTGAAATATTTTTTTTAATCCGGATTAATTTATTTATGTGCAAAAAATTATGAATATATTGTTCTTTGTTGAATAATTAGTGTTATATGTGACTTTAGTGTTGTATAGTTCCCTTTAGTATTATATAATGCCTTTTACTGTTATGCAGTACCGTTTAGCCTAGTAGAACTAATAATAAATTTAATTTATGTTAGTTGATGTTGTTTTTGGCCATTTAGAGTGTTGGAAAACAGTTATGAGTAGCGGAAGCAAATAGCCAGGATCACGTGCATGTAATATAGACAACACATAATCACAGATTTTAATTGAACATAAAATCGATACTTATCTCTTGAAACATGACCACGATCGCGAGAAGGGCCTCCAAGCAAGAGCGAAAATGTCCACGGGATCATCTTCCAGTTCCACAGATTCTGCTGTGTGACCCAAATAATGACCGGAATAAACAAAACTCGTGTGGGTGAGTTTCTCCTAGGAAAACTGTATAGTAAGACCATAGCCTCCTTATAGAATAAGACCTCTTTATATAGCCACATGTTTTAGGGTTTAAAGCCTTTTCCTAAACCTTTCGGGTCTTACTTTTCTACCAAGAAATATAATTCCATTTAATTCCTAATTATTTGGTCACAACAGGGACCGCAATATTTAATTAATGAGACTTCCTATTATGGGCTTAATTCGAAAGATTCGAATTAATACTACCATAATAAATTAATTCGAAATTTGCTATTCAAGATGCATGTACGAAATTAATTCTGTAATTTTGGATTAATATACAGAAATTTGGATTAATTCTGTCTGAACACATTTTCTCTGAAATCACATATTAAACGGCCGCGGTCCGGGCGTAACCGCGGTAGGTTCGCGGAAGAATACTGCTGCAGATTCTGCAGGCCACTCTGGTCGCGGTCCTGGCGTAACCGCGGTAGGACCGCGGCAAGATGTGTAAACTTAAGAGACCAAATTATAAAATACGGGATTTTAAGCCTTAAACCCTATATTAAACGGGTTCTATAGTAATATAATGAATTTATATGTTGACACAGGTCTTCTTCCACATCGGATAAATTCATTATAGATGATTACTGTATTATTGTTGCCTCTAGTTATTTCATTACTTGTATTAACTCTCCAACTGAGTTACATGTTGATTGAATGAAACTAGAGTTTATAAAAGTGATATTTACCTATATTAAATTAACAGTTTACTCTCCATCTGAGTTGGTCCTGTTTAAATTTATGGGGTTAATATCTTACATCACTCATATATTTTGCATGAATAGTTAAGTTTCCCTAACGAATCTAACTGTTCAATGAGAATGGTTATATGTGTAATGTGTGGTTTTGAATTTAATCATTCTTCATACATAACTAATGATCTATTTAATGTGAATATCTCCCAGATTAACCATGTCTTCATTCAACTCACTTACCTCAATTTTGAACCAAAATAAGTTAGAAGGACCGAATTATGTTGACTGAAAAAGGAACCTTGATATTGTCCTAACTGCTGAAGGTTACAAATTTGTAATCACTGAGGAGTGCCCAGAAAAACCTGAAAATGCTACTGATGATCAGGTTAAGGCTATGACCAATGGGTTAAGGCTGATGAGATGGCGCGATGTTACATTCTTGCCTCTATGGTGAATGTTTTGCAACATCATCATCAGTCTATGGGGTCTGCTTATGATATGCTCGAAAGTCTCAAAGAGATGTTCGGTGAGCAAAATCATGCAGCTAAGTAGACAACCATGAAATCCCTTTTGAACACGAAGATGGTTGAAGGATCATCGGTCAGGGACCATGTTCTGAAGATGATGAGTCTTCTGAATGAACTGGAGGTCCTTGGAGCTGTGATTTTGATAAGGAGTCTCAAGTTGTGATGGTCCTGCAGACTCTGCCTGATATTTTTTAACAATTTCGCTTGAACTACTACCTCCAAGTAGTGGGAGTGATATTGAGCATAGAACACTACAGGAAGAAGTCATTAATATTTCAATACCGCATGGTATTGAAGATAATATTAGTAGTACTTCGTCGTAGTGGGAGAATAGTAAGGAAAATTATATTTTGGTATGTACTCTTGAGAGAGTTTCATATCAAGATCCCTGAAGAGCTTAATACCAAACTAGTTAATTACGACAAAGCACTACTAGACAAAGATTGCATTTGAAAATAACTTGGCAAGTTCCTTTTAGTAAAAGTTTATTGGCATAGACTTTTAATAGTCTTGCAAAAGGATAGCTGTGAAAGTTATAGATGCATGGTTATGAATCTAAGTGGGAGATTGTTAGGGCATATATTATTAACCACACATTTAGATATAGTATATTCTAATAACTGTCATGGTTAAAAGTATAAGTGGGAGATTATTGGGATATATACTATTAACCATGAATTTTGGTTTGGATATAGTATTTATTATAGAACAATTATTTATTCGATTTTAATAAAGTTTTAAATAGATCATGTATTCGTTTGTGTCTGTTACTTATATAGTAGATGATTTAGTGTATAGAGTTTAGCTTATACACGGAAGATTAAATTATTGGTTCTTATAAGTATAAAGATCATGTTCACAATCTAGTGATGGAATTGGACAAACCATCAGGAATGATTGTAGCACAAGATTAAATATAATTTGTCTTGACTATGAGAATGGTTTAATTCCGACTTCTTGTGCTAGTACATTTTGTATGTATTGAACGGGCCAAGTAGAGATAAGTGTTTTATACTGACTTAATAAAATAAATTATCTAGCCATTAAATGTACTTATACTCTTAATCTTGATATAATTATTATTAGTTGTGTATATTATTTATTGTTTTGATTTACTAAAAGGCAAGATTCTTTTGTGGGTCAATATGCCTAGTAAATTGGACAATAATGATATACATTGGCGAAGTAATAATTAGTTGATGGAATCCATGTCTCGGTCTAGAGATTGATGATACACCTTTATGAAAGCTTATAAGTTTTCATGTGTAAACCCTGCAGGTGGATTTTGTATCCGTCACATGAAATAAGTTAAGCGAAGGTCTAAAGGAAACAATCAATGAATTACATTGTCAGTAATTTAATTTATTCGATTAGTATCTGAATCTTAACACGGGGAGTTAAATAATATTTAGTGGAAGAATTTCAAAATTGAATTGAGGAGTGCAGTTACGAATTTTAGCGGAACATTGAAGATTGATGATGAAGACACAACCAAAATTATTATTGAGAGAAGATTGAACATGTGGAATTTTGCCAAGGTGGAGATTTGTTGAGTGACAGAAGTCTCACATCGGTGAAGTACCAATTTTGGTTGGTACTTTACCCTATAAAAGAAGGCCTAATATTTAGGATTTAAACACACCTCTCATTTGTCTTCTCATCTACTTAAGGCATTTGTATCTTCTTTCTTTAGTATTATTTCACTTGTATTTTTAGAGTGGAATAAAATATTGATTGTGTCCGAGGAAGTAGGCAAAATTAGCCGAACCTCGTAAATTCTGGTGTTCCTTTTATTGTTGCTTTATTGTCTTATTTATTATTTGGTGGCTGTCATAATTTTTGGTATAGTAGTTGTGAATCATTCACGCTATATACATTTGGCTTCCGCAACAATTGGTATCAGAGCCAAGGTACTGTCTAAGTATGCTCTGTGGTTGCAGCATAGTCTAATCTTTCACACCAGAAAAGATTTATCTTGGTAACTGAGTCAAGGTTCTATCTGATTATTCTCTGGAGTTGCAACTTAGTCTGATCTTCCACACCAGAAAGAAAATAATCTTAATTTGTGTCGTCACCTATTAAATAATATTTATGTCAAAATGGGAGACAATAAACAAGAAGAATCTACATCAAGTGTCAATAATACGTCATCATTGGCATCTTCGCTTATGACAAGAATTGTGTCAAATGCGAAATTTGCGGTAGAAATTTTTGACGGGTCAGGACATTTTAGGATGTGGCAAGGCGAAGATCTAGATGTCCTTTTCCAACAAGGGCTAGATCTTGCCATTGAAGAAAAGAAACCAGATGTTATTGGAGAAGAAGATTGGAAAATTCTCAATCGTGTCGCCTGCGGTACCATTCGATCCTACCTTTCTAGAGAGCAGAAATATCCATACACAAAGAAAACTTCTGCAAGTAAATTATGAAAAGCACTAGAGGATAAATTTTTGAAGAAAAACAGTCAAAATAAATTGTACATGAAGAAGAGACTGTTTCTCTTCACATATGTTCCTAGTACCACAATGAATGAACATATCACCAGTTTCAATAAGTTGGTTATATTTTTGCAAAATATGGATGCAACTTTAGATGATGGTGACTTGGCCTTGATGTTGTTGGGGTCACTTCCTGATGAGTACGAGCATCTTGAAACTACTCTACTCCATGAAATTGACGATGTTTTTCTCAGAGAAGTTTGTTCGGCTTTGTACAACTATGAACAAAGAAAGGGAGAAAAATAGAAGGGCGGAGAAGGAGAAGCACCGGTTGTCAGGGGTCGTCCTCAAAATCAAACGAGGACAAAGAAGGGAAGATCCAAGTCAAGAACTAGACCCAGCAAAGATGAATGTGCCTTTTGTCGAGAAAAGGGGCACTGGAAGAAAGACTGTCCGAAGTTGAAGAATGAGGCCAAACATAACAATGGAAAGGCCATTATGGATTCAAATATAGTTGATTGTGATGATTCAGACTTCTCATTAGTTATAATAGAGTCATCAACATCATCAGATGTATGGTTGATGGACTCAGCTTGTAGCTATCATATGTATCCCAACAGGGACTGGTTCGTAGACTTTCAAAAAGGAGAATATGGAGTCGTCCAAATAGCGGATAACAGCCCTCTTACCTCATATGACATTGGTTCAATACAATTAAGGAACCATGATGAAATGATCATAACATTAACAAATGTTCGATATGTACCGGATTTGAAGAAGAATCTTATCTCTGTGGGAGCCCTAGAATCAAAAGGGTTCAAAATCATTGCAGAAAATGGAGTGATGAGAGTATACTCTGGTGCACTAGTGGTAATGAAGGCTAATCGGAAGAACAATAACATGTACTGCTATCGTAGTAGTACAGTTATTGGGACAACGACAGTGACATCCAGTGACGAAAAAGAGGCAGAAGCAACCAGGCTATGGAACATGCGATTGGGACATGCTGGAGGAAAATCCTTGAAAACTCTATCAGATCAAGGATTATTAAAGGGAGTAAAACTTGCAACTTGGAGTTTTGCGAGCATTGTGTCAAAGGGAAACAGACAAGGGTTAAATTTGGTACAGCGATCCATAATACTAAAAGCATTTTGGATTATGTACCTCTGATGTTTGGGGTCCTCCAAAACATCTTCATTGGGTGGGAAACACTATTTTGTAACTTTTGTTGATGACTTTTCCCGAAGAGTGTGGGTGTATATAATGAAGAGGAAAGATGAAGTGTTGGGAATTTTTCTCAAATCGAAGACGATGGTGGTGAATCAAAAAGGCAGGAGGATCAAGTCGTTCGCATAGACAAAGAATGTGAATACAAAAATGATCATTTCAATAAGGTCTGTGAAAATGATGGCATCGTCCGACACTTCACTATCAGACATACACCACAACAGAATGGAGTGGCAGAACGTATGAACCAGACCTTGCTGGAGAAAGTACGGTGTATGTTGTCCAATGCTGGCTTGGGCAAAGAATTTTGGGCTGAGGCAATTACATATGCATGCCACCTCATTAATCGTCTACCATCTGCTGCTATTGATGGCAAGCCACCATTTGAAAATGGTATGGAAAGCCTATTGTAGATTATGACTCTTTGCACGTATTTAGCTCAACTGCATATTATCATGTGATAGAGCCCAAATTGGATCCAAGGGCAAAGAAGGCTATTTTTATGGGAATTACTTCTGGAGTTAAAGGATACTGCTTATGGTGTCCTATGACAAAGAAATTAATATTCAGTAGGGATGTTATCTTCGATGAATACGCTATGGTAAATAAGGAAACAAATAAAGATACCAAACAAGATGATGGTGTTTCTAAGCAGGTGGAGTTTGAGGAAAAATTTATTTTTCCTACACAAAAAGCAAATGAGGAAATAAATGAAGATCATCCTCTAGAAGAAGAGCCAGTAGAGAGGGAGATTCCAACTCAGGAACCTCAACAACAACTTGAATCAATAGCAACCAGCATGCCAGAAAGGACAATAATAAAACCTATACGTCTCATAGAGACGGTGGATTGTGCCGCCTCAATTGTAGCCGATGATGTTCCTACCACTTATAAAGACGCAGTCAAAAGTTCAGAAGAAGATACGTGGAGGATTGCCATGAATGATGAAATACATTCCCTTTATCATAATCATACATGAAGATTGGCCAATCTCCCGAAGGGCAAGAAAGCAATTGGGTGAAAATGGGTTTACGCAAAGAAGGAAGGATTTCCTAACCAAGTAGATGTTCGCTACAAAGCAAGATTGGTGGCAAAAGGATATGCTCAAAAGGAGGGAATTGATTACAATGAAGTATTTTCTCCAGTTTTAAAACATTCCTCCATTAGAATTATGTTGGCTTTGGTAGCACAGTTGGATTTGGAACTAGTTCAGATGGATGTAAAAACTGCATTTTTACATGGAAACTTGGAGTAGGAAATCTACATGACTCAGCCAGAAGGATTCAAAGTTGCTGGAAAAGAAAATATGGTGTGTAAACTTGAAAAATCATTGTACGGATTGAAACAATCTTCTAGATAATGGTACAAACGATTTGACAAGTTTATGTTGCGGCAAGGGTACAAGAGAAGCAAATACGATCATTGTGTGTATTTGCGCAAGCTTGAAGATGGTTCCTTTGTATATCTTCTCCTATATATTGATGATATGTTGATAGCTTCCAAGAATTCGTAAGAAATTGATAAGTTGAAGATTCAACTGAAGAAGGAGTTCGAGATAAAGGATTTGGGTGAGGCAAATAAAATTCTTGGCATGGAGATAATCAGAGATAGACGTTCAAAGAAACTCTGTTTATCTCAGAAAGCATATTTGAAGAGAGTACTACAGAGCTTTGGCATAGATGAAAAGACTAAGCCAGTTAGTACTCCACTTGCTCTCCATTTTAAGCTAATACTATTATGTCGCCAAAAGATGAAGCTGAACGGGAGTATATGTCAAGGGTACCATATGCAAATGTTGTTGGTAGCTTGATGTATGAAATGGTCTATATGAGACCTGACATTTCACAAGTTGTTAGAGTTATTAGCAAATATACGCATAATCCAGGAAAGGAGCATTGGCAAGTTGTGAAGTGGATTCTACGGTATATACATAATACTGTAGATGTTGGGTTAGTTTTTTAGCAGGAAGGCAATCAGTCTGTAGTTGGATATTGTGACTCAGATTTTGCGGGTGATTTGGACAAACGAAGATCAACTACTGGTTATCTGTTTATTTTTGCAAAGGCACCAGTTAGTTTGAAGTCTACTTTGCAGTCAACAATTGCTTTGTCTACAACAAAGGCAGAGTACATGACTATTACAGATGTGAAGGAGGCAATTTGGCTTGAGGGGTTACTAAAAGAACTTGGTGTTGGATAAAAAAGTATCACAATTTTTTGTGATAGTCAAAGTGCTATACAATTAGTGAAGAACCAATTTTATCATGCAAGGACGAAGCACATTGATGTTCGGTATCATTTCGTACAAGAAATCATTGAAGAAGGTGGAGTCACGATGAAGAAAATTCATACAGAGAATTCTGCTGATATGATGACAAAAGTGGTGACTGCAGTCAAGTTTCAACATTGTTTGGATTTGATCAATATTGTGAAACATTGAAGATTGATGATGAAGACACAACCAAAATTATTATTGAGAGAAGATTGAACATGTGGAATTTTGCCAAGGTGGAGATTTGTTGAGTGGCAGAAGTCCCATATCGGTGAAGTACCAATTTTGGTTGGTACTTCACCCTATAAAAGAAGGCCTAATATTTAGGATTTAAACATACCTCTTATTTGCCTTCTCATCTTCTTAAGGCATTTGTATCTTCTCTATTTAGTATTATTTCACTTGTATTTTTGGAGTGGAATAAAATATTGATTGTGTCCGAGGAAGTAGGTAAAATTAGCCGAACCTCGTAAATTCTGGTGTTCCTTTTATTGTTGCTTTATTGTCTTATTTATTATTTGGTGGTTGTCATAATTTTTGGTATAGTAGTTGTGACTCATTCACGCTATATACATTTGGCTTCCGCAACACCTACATCATGCAGTATGCTGTATTTTATGTCACCATCAAGTTTTTTCTCAGAGATCATTACTAAGCTTCTATTGAGCAGATCATTCAAGCGAACTCTAGCTGCTTCCTCTATATTTTCTGCATCAACATTCAGTACAAACTCTTCACCCATCCAAAGCTTAAGCAAATCAGACACCTGGAATCCTATAGTCTTTTGGAAATAATCCCTTATAAAGAAGGCAAGGCTTTAAGTGGTCTTCTAAATGCTCATAACTTGATTGCATTAGCTTCATACTTTGTCTCTTAAAACATGAGAACTTAAGTCATTTGCAACCTCAAGCCACAAGGATGCTTCTCTTTCCATTTTCACAATAATTCCAGCAATCAGGACAACCACAAAAGGCAATCCCTTGCAATGTTGGGCAACTTGTAACCCCGCTTCCAGTAGATCCGGCGGACAACTCTCTTCGCCAAATACTTTCTTCTGCAATAATTTTCAGCTCTCTTCAATTGTTAGAAAACTAAGGGGTTGTTCGGTTGGAATGTGATTTATACCGGTATAAGTTATGCCGGTATAAGTTATATTGGGATAAGTTATGCTGGATTATTTATGCTAGGATTGTTGTTTATTCATTGTTTGGTATGTTGTATTAAGAATGACAATTGCATAATTTCTAAGAAGAAAGTATAAGTTATACCGGTATTAATTATCCCACCTTTTATAAGGTATAAGTTATCCCAGTATTAAAATTAATACCAGGATAACTTATACCTGGTTTACTAACCAAACAGTTTATTAAGGTGGTATTAAAATTTTTATACCACCCTTATACCTTCTTATACCTCGTACCAAACGACCCCTAAGAGAATAAGGATCACTGCGGTGTTACGTTGAAGATGCTTAGCAACTTCTTCATTTCGAGTTGTTAGAATTACGCTACTTCCACCTTCACCATTAGGGAAACATAATCCCAAATCTTCTCATGCCTCTACTTCCCATATATCATCTAATACAATGAAGTATCTCCTGCCTTCTTTTGCAACTCGTCAACTATGTCAACATCCTCTCCGATTATGCTCTCATCACGTTTTGCTTGTTTGAAAATCTCAATGAACAATGTCCTCCTATTATATGCTTGTGAAACAGAACAACATGCTTTAACATCAAAGTGATTAACAATAGAAGGATTATTATACACCTTCATGGCCAAAGTTGTCTTTCCGAGTCCTGGCATTCCGAAGATTGAGATAACGTCTAGCTCCTTTGTTCCTCCAGTCAATTTCTTCATTATACTTTCTGCTTCTTTCTCAAAGCCCACAACTTCATCATCAAATGATGGAAAGCTATGTCGGGTTGAAGGTTCCATGTCAATTAGCCAGGTGTCTCTCACAATTGCGGAAACTAAAGAGCAACAGGAAATTGTTCTGTCAGCTTCAGTAGGAGCAATGAAAACAAGATTAACGATCTTCATAATTTAGAGAAAAACTCATACAGAAAAAAAGAAGAAGATGATGATAATGGCACATGTAAAGTATTACTATGCGTCTACATGCCAACAATATATAATCAAGACATATGAAAGTAGTAGTTAAGCCCCCTATCCTCTCCGAAGTTTTAATTTATAGACATGACACCTTAACCTCTAATCTACATATTTGGTGATTTTTTCGAATTTGAAAAACACCAAAAAATTGTTTTTTACAAAAATTCACTTAAAGCACTCACAGAAATTTAAAAACCGTTCCAAATTATATTCATGTCCTAACACAACTTTAATTTTTAAATATCATTTTCAACTTGAAAAAATATTTTACTTTTTTTGAAATTTCACAATTCTTATGTCCAAACACCCACTTAAGTACCATACAAGCAACATTTTTAAAATCTTGCATACTTGGAGAAAATTTTTGCATAACTTTCGTGAAGGATAGTTTGTTATTGATGTTGGAAAAGTGGGCTTGTCCCATATCGGTGGTTCTAGGTCACTTTGTGTGCTTTTTAAGTTCTTATCCTTTTATGTGTTTAATTTAGAATACATATTTTTATATGTGTGCAAATATATATATATCAAAGACTTGGATTTGGGCTTGGACGCGGGCCGGGTCGGACTTAAAATAAATATTTTATTTTTTATTTATTTCTACAATTAAATCTGTTTTATTTTGAATTTAAATTTAAATTTATTTGAATAAACATATGTGTCTCTTTACAAAAGAACACATCTTTTTGAAAAAGTCCGATGGTTGCCTATAAATAGAAGTTCTTCCAACAAATTGGAGATAGAAAAATCTGCAGTATATTTTTGACTTTTTGTATCCTGAAGAAGATCGTTTGTATTTCCTCAATTTGTATACTGACAATATCTTCTTTAAGGAAAGTCGTTTTCAATTATTATTTTCTAACATTTCCTAGTTAATCATATTTCACTTTACCAAAAAAATATAAAGATGAATAAAAGAAAGAGCGAACGGAAGACGAAGCAGAGGTCAGTCTTTCTTGTTCTTTTACTTCGAAGGCAAAACTATAACATATCAAAATCACACAAAAAGTTAGCAAGATCGATGAAGTTAGAAAGTACTTAACTTGGATAGGAAAGCTAAAAATATAAATACATTTACTTCTTACTGGTGGGATTATATCAGAACTTGGATCATGAACTATGAAATATAGCTACTTTTACTATCTTCTTTTTGTTATTTCTTTGGAATGACCCAAAACTAAGTTTATAAGCTGGTCAAACTGGCTTATAAGTATTTTTTGAATTATTTACGTGTTTGACATATATTCAAATTGGGTATAAGCTAAAATCAACCATAAGTCATAAGTTGGTCACCTTCAACTTATGACTATTCAGCTTATAAGCACTTTTAGTTTGATCAATGGTTTTACAAGTTCATACTTAATGGTATTTTTCTAATTTATATTCATTGTTCATCTTTTTCTTTACAGAGAAAATTTTTAATTTATAATTTTTTGTAAAATTTTAAGGGTATTTTAGTTATTTAACAAAAAAAAAAAAGAATTTATCGACATCTTTTTACTAAACACATCAATTGTTTACTATCAGTTTCCATACTTCTATCGTAACACGCAAATATTTATTTGAAAAATCAATTTTAACACTTAAAATCACTTTTCAACACTTCAAGCTTATCAATTTATGTACAATCAGCTAATTCGGGCTCTTAATAAATGCGAATTGCATGGTCACTTTCATAGGAAATGATTCAAGGGTTATGCACTTTGTTAAGAAAAATGACTTAAGTTCGCAGAAACTTTTCAAGTTACACCGATAGCCAAATAACAGCCTTCGACCATTATTTAGTTTTGGGCTTTTCTATAATATAAAATAAAGGAATTTTTATATTCCTATCCCACATAGGAAATCTTTTTATCCTACATGTCTAAGGTTTGAGTAAATTACATTTAGTATACCAAATTATCTATACCATAATTCAAACCAATGATATAATTAAGGGGACATTTATATCAGGTATAATTATAGGACCGTATATTCCCACTTTCTCTTTCCTTTCATTTATATTAGGCATAATTATAGGACCATATACTATTACTTAGAATTCAGATCTTTTCCATCAAAACAATTAGTGATCCGATATACCTTAAACCACTCAATTAGAAAGCTCATTTCATATTTTTGCCTCATCATAAGTTTTATAACATTTAAGACATAACATGTCACGACCCCAACTCGGTCGCGATGGCGCCCAGCACGCTATAGGCAAGCCCGACCTTTATCAACACTTAACCCACTTAACAGGACAGAGAATCAATAAGCCATTTAAATTAAATACCAGAACATACTAAAAAAATATGGAAGTTTAACAAAATACCGGATACAACCCACTATGGACTCGGTGTCACGACCATGAGCCTCTAAACACAGAGTTTTAACCCTAATACAAGTCTGTCTAAAAACTGAAAAATACATAATGTAAAGATAGAGATAGAAGGGAGAATCTTCGGCTGCGAACGCCATGCAGCTACCTCGAATACTCTCGGAGAATACCTCTGGAACTCTGGTCAAAGCTCACTCAACCTGTGAATGCCCTGGATCTGCACACAAGGTGCAGGGAGTAAAGTGAGTACTCCGACCCAGTGAGTAATAAAAATAAATACAGTCCGAAGATAAGAAAACACAGTAAATACACAAGGTAAGATATAATCCAAATATACAGCAATGTATGGAACTGAACAGCTGAACAACAATTAAGAATACAAATGCATGAATGCAATGCAATGCATATGATGGTACATTCCAGTACTCACTGCGACGCGCAGCCCGAGCCACCCATAATCATTTAACGTTGACGACGCTCACTGGGGTGTGTACAGACTCCGGAGGGGCTCCTACATCCCAAGCGCAATATCCAGCCATCTCGTGGCATCAATCAAATCCTAGTCAGTCATTGTTACCTGACGCATTTACATTATATAGTTCCATAGTTACCATTGTTTCAAGTTCCTGCTGCGGCACGCAGCCCGAGCCACCCATAATGTTTCAAGTCATATCACACAGTGCCATTGTTACCACTGTTTTAAGTCACTGCTGCGGCGCGCAGCCCGAGCCACCCATAATCAGTCCAGAAAGCATCATAAGCCCCTTGGGCATTTATAAAACAATAGTTCTCAGCCGAAAATAACATTTAAAGTATCATTTGAGTTTTTCAAAACTTAGAAATATTGCTGAGTTTGCAAAATAGTATTTAAAATCTTGGACTGAGTTCAAATGATATGCAAAATATGCTAAAACAGAAATGTCGACCCCCGAAAGATTTTACAGGTCGGCACAAGACCCTAAACATGGCAACAAGCCCAAATAACATCAATAAAGTATGTGTATCAGTCACCAGTATAGTATAAATATTATCCGGGATGGACCAAATCACAATCCCTAATAGTAAACGACCCCGCACTCGATGTGGAATGCGTGTCACGCCTCAAGATAGCGTTACGATGTGAAAGTCCGGGGTTTCAAACCCTCGGAGCAGCATTTACATCTATTACTCAACTCTAGCCGGCCAAATACTACTCCATGATGCCCTTTCCTCTCGTATCGACCTCCTCGCGCGTCGAATCTGGCCAAAACCACAACGAATACATTACAATAGGTTAAGGGGATATAACCCAACCGAAAGAACTCGAAAAATACCCAAAAACACGAAGTTGGCAAAACCCGAGCCCCGGGCCCACGTCTCGAAAAATTATAAAATTAACATCACCGGCTTCCTTATCCCGCCACGAGTTCATACATACCAAATTCACAAAAATCGGAGTCCATTTGGCCCCTCAAATCACTAGTTTAAACTCCTTCAAGTTTCAAGCCCTACCCTTCATTTTTAGCCTTAATTCCCTTGGATTTTCAGTGTTAATCCATGTTTTTTCACCATAACAACATAATCTAAGACCAAGAGTCCATACTTGATGAAGACTCTCGAAGCCCTCTTCAAAATCGCCCTAAAATCGCCTAAGTCCGAAGTCCAAAATGTTTTCTCCTTCAAAATTCGCGAAGAAGGCTTAATATGGTTCTGTCCAAGCATTTTCGCTTATGCGGTCACCGCACATATGACCAAACGACCGCTTATGCGGTCTCACTTAAATCCCCAAGGTCCGCTTCTGCGGCCCAAAATCGCTTTTGCGGGTGCCACTTATGCGGATTCTCCATCCGCTTCTGCGGTCCAGCCCAAGACCTCCCTGACTGCATTTGCGACCAATACGCTGTATCTGCGGAACCGCTTATGCGGTCTCTTTTCTACAGATGCGGAAACAACAGAACCAGCAAACCAGATCATGCAACAAACTCCAAATTCTTCGTTTAACCTCCCGAGATCACCCCGAGGCTCTCGGGACCTCAACCAAAAATACCAACATGTCCTAAAACCTTATTTAAACTTGTTCCAATCCTAAAAACATATCCAACAACACAAAAATCATCAAATCACAATGGATTCAAGCCTAAGTTAAACTAAAACTTCCGAAACTCGCATTCAATCAAAAATCCGACCTAAACACCTCCGAATGACCTAAAATTTTGCACACATCTTCAAAATCACCTAATGAAGCTACAAAAACTCTCGGAATTCCATTTCGACCCTCGGATCAAAATCTCACCTATCAACCGGAATTCACCAAAATTCAAACTTCGTCAATTCAAGCCTAATTATACACCGGACCTCCAAATCCAATTCTGATCGCACTCCTAAGTCACAAATCATCCCCCGAAGCTAACCAAACCACCGAAATTTGCATCCGAGCCCTCTAACAATATAGTTAACTTCCGGTTGACTTTTCCAAAACAAGCTCCCTCCTAAGAGGCTAAGTGCCTCATTTCCAACTAAAACCAATCCAATTCTACCGGATCAACTCAAATACTGATATTGAAACATGGTGCAATATAATATGGGGAAAACGGGGCGGTAACTCACGTGACGACGGGCCGGGTCGTCACATAACATGTTGTTGAACCTTTTACTGAGGCCTTACAATCTAACAAATACACAATATAGTCCTGTAAAACAACAAAAAAGAATATGTTAAACATAAAGTAGCAGATGGTATCTGATATCTCTTTTGTATATTCACTATTTTTTTAAAATATTTTTTGACGCCTCATTGTCCATGGCCATATTTCCATACTTTCACAGTGCATATTTCCATAATTTCGCTCTTCTGCTATTCCATCTTGTCGCCTCTTTGCTCGCTTGCTAATAGGTGAGTTTTCTGTGTGTATAGATACTCTTAAAAATAATACAGTTTTATACAATACTTAAACTGATTTGTAGTTTATTGTAGTTTTTTTTAAGGAATTTTGTAGATGAAGAAAAACTTTTGTAGTCAATATTTGTTTTCAACATAGATTGTAGTTTAATTGTAGTATAAATGTAGTAATTTTGTAGATACCCTTAAAAGAAGACATATTGCAGAAATTATAGATAAATTATAAATTATTTTTTGCAGAAGATTTGGTAGAAGTTTTAGTCATTTGTTATTTGTGAAAACAGAAAACAAAGCACCTACAATTAGAATATAAATAATCTGTAATTTATCTACAAAAAATCTACAAACTGGGTACATTGAATTTTTATATCCCAATTCCCATTCAATTGTAGCATAATTGTGATTTTTGATATAATTGTATTTTTTCAGAAGATTTGTAGAAGTTTTGGCCGTTTTTTATTTGTGAAAGAAGAAAATAAAGCATCTACAATCAGAATACAAATAATCTATAATTTATCTACAATTTCTACAATATGTCTTCTTCTTCTTCGAGTTTCAATCTGAAATTCAGTCAAAACCAAGTCTAATCTTCACCAAAACCCCTCAAAATTGAGATATAAACTCCAAACCATATTCCCGACTATTTTCAACACCACTCAATACAAACAAATAATGATTTTTGAAAACCCAAATTTGAATTCAAAGCTTTCAAGCTTTTTAATGACTATCAATTGGTAGAAAATATCTGGAAGAATATTTACTTCCATAATGGCTTCCTGATTTTTCGCAGGTGATTAAGGCAGAATTTTAATGTTGACTCAATCAATCGCAAGATTTTTTCTTGATTTTTAGCACGTTAATTATGGAAGATTCTGCCCAATTAATCGTGTATTAAATAAATGGTACAGAAATTGGAGGAAAACTGTGGACTAGGCAGGTAATTTAGATACTATGTACATTTTTGGTAATAAAATTTCATATATGGTATAGATAGGAAAAAACCTCTAAAATAAATATTCTTTATTGCCTAACTTACCATTGTTTAAGCCCTCATTAGACAAAACATATAAATTTTTTCAAGGGCGATGTGCACAAATAGCCACTAACAACTCTTGTCTTTATTTTAAAGCCAGTGTTTTAAATGTCTTTAGTCTTTAGCCACTGGTTTAATAAACTTTAACTGCTCGGACGAAAATACCCTTCTGCTCATGTCCTTAACTTCAGGACTACATGTCCTTAACTTTTGAACTTGAAACTCTAAGTTCAGGACTTCAAGACTACATGTCCTTAACTTTTTAACCTGTAACTCTAAGTTCAGGACTTCAGGACTACATGTCCTTAACTTTGAACTTGGAACTCTAAGTTCAGGACTTCAAGGCTACATGTCCTTAACTTTTGAACTTGGAACTCAAACTTCTAGACCAAGTGTCCTTAACTTTTGAACTTTTAAGTCAAAGTTAAGGACCTATTGTCCTTAACTTTTGAACTTGTAACTGTAAGTTAAGTACTGCTTGCCCTTAACTTTTGAACGTGTAACTGTAAGTTAAGGACTGTCTGTCCTTAACTTTGAACTTAAAAATCAAAGTTAAGGACCGATTGTCCTTAACTTTTGAACTTGTAACTGTAAGTTAAGGACTACTTGTCCTTAACTTTTGAATGTGTAACTGTAAGTTAAGGACTGTCTGTCTTTAACTTTTGAACTTAAAAATCAAAGTTAAGGACCTATTGTCCTTAACTTTTGAACTTATAACTGTAAGTTCAGGACCTATTGTCCTTAACTTTTAAGCTTGTTAGTCTAAGTTCATGACCAAGTGTCCTTAACTTTTGAACTTGTTACCACACATCCCAGCATTATCTGCTATCATGAAGAATGCATGAGGAAAATATTGTGTGGACTGGTGACACAGAAGTATATTTGGGTGGTAACATTCGGACTTCAAAGGCTCATGAGAGAAAGCAATGAGATAAAGAATTTTTCTTTGTTTTTTGATGCAAAGAACATGTTACATAAATTTCAAAGTAACATAACGTAATATTACTACATATAGTAGTTAACTTTTTGACAAGATATATTTTGCCTAGAGATTAATCATTTTGGGATTATTTAGAAATTAGAACTGCCATATATTACTACAAACCTTTGGATAATTGGATCTTTACCAAATGAGTAACGATCTCAAACAGTGTAACAAAAGATCAAATTTACTCGATGGCGAGGAAGACAAACATTCATTTTGGATTATGGAGAAGGCACGCAGATAGAGAAGCGAGGGTTTGGGAAGAAAAGCAAGGGAAGAAAGGGTAAAAATATCTTTTCATATTAATTTTAATGGGGTAGTGGCTATTTTTGCTCAACATTAGAATTGCTAGATAAAAAATAAATACCACCTTAAATAGTGGCTACCCCATGCCATTTCTACTTTTTTCAAATGACCTTTACATTTGGTGTAAAAATGGCGTGTGGTAGCCATTAAGTAAGGTGGTCTTTATTTTTTATCCACTAATTATATTGCTCAGCCAAAATAGCCACTAGTAATAGCAAAAATACAGTTTTACCCTTTCTTCAAAGTTAAGGCAGGTAGTCCTTAACTTTGGGTTTCAAGTTCAAAAGTTAAGGACCTGAGTCCTTAACTTTGACTTGCAAGTTCAAAGTTAATGATATGCAATCTTTTTGCTGAGCATTATAATTTGCAAAAAGTTAAGGACCTAGTGTCCTTAACTTTTCAAAACAATTATGATAGTATGTCCTTAATATATAAAAGAACAACAACAAAGTTAAGGACATTGTGTCCTTAACTTTTTTCAGTTCAATTTGCAAAATCAGGACACTATGTCCTTAATATTATGTGCTCATTTTTTATAGAATTATCACAGGACGCGACGTCCTTAACTTTATCAATCCAGAAATTTAAAAAAAAAAAAACAAACAAATTTCTACTTACTGTATAAAAATCAATAGAAATCAGAAAAAGTATAACTATGTCGAAATAAAAATCAATAGAAACATATAAAAGTATAACTTACTGTAAATCTATGTCGATTTTTGGACGAGAAGGTTGAATTCTATAGTTTAAAATCGGAAGAGAATCTTCTGCAATTTTGACGATCACAGTGAAGTAGTTAGCGCTGCTGCTGCTGTTGATCGTTAATAAAAGCGTAGGTATAAGTTATAACAGAAGAGTATTTTCGTCCAGTCAGGTATAAGTTTATTAAACCAGTGGCTAAAAACTAAAGACATTTAAAACAATGGCTTTAAAATAAAGACATGTGCTGTTAATGGCTATTTGTACACATCGCCCATATTTGGTGGGTGAATTTTTGAAGAAAAGAAACCCACAATCATAGCATAAGGAAGACATGAAAATTGTGACGACCTAAAGGGTCATCACCTATTTTCCTCATCTGTTTCGTGCTCCCGAGCCCTTGAAAACCTCATTTTCTATTGCCTCGATTTACGTGCAAAGTCCAGGCGCATAGCTAGAAAGCTTTTATGTTAAAATATATGAATTCTATGAAAAATTTGAGAAATTATGATATTAATATTGATATAGTTGACTTTGGTCAATATTTTTAGTAAACGGACCCGGACCCGAGATTGGACGGTCCCGGAAGGTCCGTAGAAAAATATAGGACTCGGGCATGTGTCCGGAGTCGAAATCCGAGGTCTAGAACCTGAGTAAAAGAAATTTTCTGTTAAATTATTTTTCTGAAATTATTAAGGAAAATGAGAATGAAAATTGATTAAAAGACTATGGTATCGGGCTCGTATTTTGGTTCCGACGCCCAGTACAAGTCTTATAAATTGTTTAAGCGCTTTATGTAAAGTTTGGTTGAAAACGGACATCATTTGACATGTTTCGGACCTAAATAGCTAAAGTTAAGGTTTATGAACTTTGAAATGAAAAGTGATGATCTTGGAGTTTAATTCGTTGAATTTGATGTTATGTTAGCAATTTGATCGCTCGAGCAAGTTCGTATGATATTTTTGAGTCAGTGTACATATTTGGTTTAGAGCCCTGAGGGCTCGGGTGAGTTTCGGATAGGTAACGGAGTGGTTTTGGACTTGGAAAAATTGCAGAAAAATCTGCAGCAG
>MU746902.1:1123-12026 GCA_026770625.1 Nicotiana glauca
AAATAAATGTCAAAGCTAATCCTAATTAATTAAACTAAACATGAAACTTTTTTTTTTTACATTTTTATGAAAAATACATAAACTAAAATATTTTTTATAATTTTTATTTTTTCTTGTAATAAAATAAAATAAAAGAGTCAAAATGAGGTGAAATAGCTATATTAGATCTAAATTAAATATTTACGTTAAAATGTGAAAATTATTGGGGAGGATAAAAAATCACACGTCTACACAAATTAGGATCAATACTTGAAAAAGATACAAAGTTTAAGAAACCCAATTGAGAAAAACACATATCAAGAGAAAGAAACCCACTTTCTGTATAAACAATGCAGCAACAAGCGAAGCAAATTATCATGGATGCCAATTTGGATCAAGAACTTTAAAAAAGATAGAAACTTTAAGAAACCCATTGAGAGAAAATGCAAAATGAGAGAAACCCACTAACCTTTCTGAACCAAATGACCATCAACAACACAACCCAAGAAGGAAATGCAAGAAATTAGAACAAAAGAGCGAGTGAGTGAGTGGACTATGAATTGACTGAATTTTGATGGTTCCCTTTTGCTTCTTGTAGAAGCTTACGGTTTTGGAGACAGTGGGGCCCAAAAAGGGGTTTGGCTATGGGGCCAGGGTACCTTTTTCACGCGGGAAGGAAGCATCCATTTTGCTCTTTTGAGTACGGAGAATATTTGCAGGAAAGGCAAACCAAAAAGAGTAATAAAAGAATGTATAATTATGTCCCGTAAAAATACTCAATCTTTCCAGTAAATATATTAAAGTTAAAATTTATTCCATTTATATAATTTTATAATTTCAATTTCGTAAGTAATCATATTTCAATTTATAAAGCTTCCTTTTAGTCTTTAAACATGTATTTTGTGTGTGTAACTTATATCAATGAGTACACAGAATATTTGGATAAAAAAATAAAACTTAAATTAAAAGTATATATTTCTGATGATAAGCAACCTCCACTTTCAATCGAGAGGTTGTAAGTTCGAGTTTCCCCAAGAACAAGGTGGGAAGTTCTTGGAGGGAAGGATGACGAGGGTCTATTTGGAAATCGCATCTCTACCCTAGGGTAGGGGTAAGGTCTGTGTACACACTACCCTCCCCAGACCCCACTAAGTGAGATTATACTGGATTGTTGTTGTTGTTGTTGTTGTTGTTGTTGTTGTTGTTGTTGTATTTCTAAAGATAGCGAATGTTAATCCCATTTAGCTAGTTCAACGAAGAAAGAAATATTTTTACTGTGATTTTTTACGTTGTCTCCAGTTACCGAACTAATGTGATTCCCGTCTTTCTTCCTGTCTCTCTCTATCTTTCTCTCTCTTTCTCTTTTATATTCTTAATTATTTATATATTGGCAAGGGATTCGGCTCCGCTCCTTTACTTTGAGGAATCTATTGATGTAAAATTATTGAATTCCGAGACGTGGGTCCGGTGGTAGGGTTTTGGTAATTTTGGTATTTGTATCAATTATTGATTGTTTTCGGGTGGGCTTCATTCCCTTAGAATACTTTGACATCCTCGTTCCGATTTTGGATAGATTCGATGCGAGTGGAGGCTGATTCGAGGGGCAAAGCCGTCACAAGCTAGAGATTTGGCCGGTTCGAGGTGAGTAATGATTGTAAATGATGTTCTGAGGGTTTGAAACCTCGGATCGCACATCGTAGTGCTATATTGAGGTGAGGCACACGCTTGATGACGAGCGTGTGGTCGTGCACTATTGGGAATTGTGACTTGGTCCGTCCTGATTGATGATTTTACTGCGTATTTGACTGAAATCTATTTTCTATCATCATTATTTGGGTTGAATGCCATATTTGGGCTTCGTGCCAACTATTTGAACCCTTTAGGGACTTTTATTGGCATTCCCTCACAGTTTTGACTTTATACTTCAACTCAATCATGTTATTTTCCACTATTTTTATACTCACCCTTGTTTACTCGACTTTAATACTTCAATGATATTTTAAATGATGTTTGGGCTGAGAAACATTGTTTTACTGTTGCCCGAGTGGCTTGTGAGGATTTTCTTGACTGAGTAAGGCCGAGGGCCTATGTTGTGAGGAAACACTGATATTGATTTTAGGCCGAGGGCCTGAGATATATACGCCATGAGGTGGCTTGATTGATATGAGGCCGCGTGCCTAGTGGTGACGCCACGAGATGGCTTGATATTGCACTTGCACTATCAGGGGCCCCTCCAGGAGTCTCCACACCCCCAGTGAGTGCGGGTACCCATTTTGATGTGAGATTGAGCTGTAGGGGCTGGTATTGTTCTAATATGTTGCCCGAGGGGCGGTTTTGTTGATACAGTGCCCGAGGGCGAACCTTTACGTGTTTATTTTCCTTAATTACATGTCAATTATATACTTACTTGTTGGAAAATAGGTTTTTACTTATCTATTTAATGTTTTAATGTTTTTAAAAAAAATGGTTTTACTGCTTTATTGTATAATGCCCTGTGCCTTACGTGTTTTCTCGCTTTCAGTCTTTATTTACATTTGTTACTCATTGAGTTGGAGTACTCACTTTACTCCCTGCACCCTGTGTGCAGATTCATGCGTAGCTGGTTCCTCTCCCGAGTGCTAATCCTTCTAGCTTCAGGTGGACATTCGGAGTTTACGAGGTAGCTGCTTGGCATCCGTAGTCCTGTGATTCTCCTCCTTTATCACTTCTATCTCTTTTCAGATATTTATACTAGCTTATAGACTTAGCATACTTGTGTTATGACTTATAAATGCTCATGACTAGTGACACCCGGGTATCGAGCTGTGTATGGGCGTTCTTCCGCATATTTATGATATTATATGCTATTTTGGATTTATTTTATCATGTTTAGACTATTCTTAATGCTTAATTATTAATAATTGGAAAATGGGAAGTGACGGCTGGCCTTGTCTTCACGAGAGGCTCCATCACGATCGGATTCGGGTGTAGGGTCGTGACAACCCTTTTGTTGGAAAATTCATCAGGTTATGCAGGCATCAACTAGGGAATGGGACCCTATGTTGCAAAGGTCATCAGGTTATGCTAGCATCAACTAGGGAGTGGGACCCTATGTTGGAAAAGTCATTAGGTTATGTTGGAATTAACTAGGGAGTGGGACCCTATGTTGGAAAAGTCATCAGGTTATGCTAACATCAACTAGGGAGTGGGCCCCTATGTTGGAAAGTCATCCAGTTATGCTAGCATCAACTGGGGAGTAGGACCATATGTTGGAAAAGTCATCAGGTTATGCTAACATCAACTAGGGAGTGGGCCCCTATGTTGGGAAAGTTGCAGTTAGGGATTGGTGATCCTATGCTACTATGGCTTTGAACTTTTATTCTTTTCTTCTTTTCTTTCTTTGTTTTTCACTTTTCATCACTTTTATTTAAGAGAATGAGTAAGGAATTTGGAGGGGACTTCCCATTTGGGTTGACTATTGCTGCAGAACCATTTTAGTCTCTGCGTGGTTTATTTTTGTTGCACCTAATTCTTGCAAGGTTGCTTTGAATTACACTTGTGTTCCTTGCTTTTCAAATAAAGAATAATTTGCCAGTTTGAAACAGTGGTTGGTTTTGTGGCCTTGAGCGTTTCAATCACTTGATCTCAGCTTGGCTTCTTCGATAAAAATCTCCACTGTTTGATTGCTTTTTGGGGATTGGTTTCATTCCTAAACTTGGGGATCTTAACTTTTCCAAAACTTTAACATGATGGTTAACCATGTATGACTTAACCTCTTTCCACTTTATTTTGCCTTTATGGGCGTTTGACTTTGATTTCCTTTCTTTTCAAGAGTTTCTGACTCTAAAGCATCGACCATCATGGCCCGTCAAGGTCGACTCGATGCACCTGCTGAGGAAGAATATTTTCTTGAATATTGGATTTTGTCAAACAAAACCATGTAAACCAATCTTGCCATCTTTTCTTTGTCTTAATTTTAGAACAGAATTAGATCGAAAGGGATTCAAAGAAAAATAAAAAATGGAAAGGATAATGAATTTAAACGAGAGGTGTTCCTTACGGGGATAGGAAAGAAGGACTCATCTAGAGTACATTCGGAATTCAATGAACATGAAATGCCTCTTATACTGGATACCCGATCTGTGTAAAACGTCCAACTCTCAAAAACTCATCATAACTCATACATCAAAACTGAGACACCTTGCCAGGATTCTGTCGATATTGATGGCTGTGATGATAATCTTTTTCGATCATTGGCGCCCTTTTCGGGTTTTCACCAACTGACCTCTCTAATTTCTCTTCTTACCATATCTATAGAGCTCTTCGTGAGTTTTCAGTACCGAGACTCTCTCATTTTCAATTTCTCTGCTTAACCCACTCTCCCTATGGTGCCTGTGTCTATTTTTACCAATAAGACTCATCTTATTTGATTTTACTAAATCCAAGTAACCATATCCTCCAATTTTGAACATATTTACCGATAGACCAGAAGGACTTGAATAAGATTTGGGGTAAAAAGAATTTGGATTGAATTACAACTTCAGAACCTTTCAGGAAAAACTATTACCGGATCATTGTAATTTTTGCTCTGTTTCTGCTTGTTTCATTTTAATTTAGAACTTGGGTTGATTGTGTTTTGGGCTTGAGGTGTATACCTTTAGGTCTAGTTTTGGGTTTGGTTGCTTAAGGGTTTCCGACCCTTGGTCAATTTGACCCAGTCTGGGTTCTGAAAGTAATAACAGAGGTTTCAGGGGTTAGTTTGGGGAATTTGGATCTTCAGTAATTAGCATAGTGGGCTGCTAAAAGATAATGTGGCAATAGCTGAATTTGAATAAAATCACTAACTTAATGGACAATTAAGAAATAAAAAGGTGAATTGGTAATGGAGAAGGCACTAAGCTGAATGCCTATTTAAAAGGTTGGAAATTAGAGTATAAAGGGAGAATTTAGAGAGAGAAATAGATAGACATAGACAAACAAGAATACTCCAAAAACAAACAAAAAAAACACATAGACATTGAGAGATTTGAGAGACACACAGACTCACACTGAATTCAAAGAACACTCTAGGAAAGATTTTAAGAACACCCCAAAAGATTCTGAAATTTAAGAGCTTGAGAGACACTGATACACACAGATAAGAACACATAGAACAAAATTTTTTGAAGCCCCCTGTATTTTTTTAAAAACTACTAGAATCATGTTTGTCCGAGGTCATTTGATTTCATTTTGTTTGAATCTGGGGGTTGGGGTTACTGTTCCATTGATTTCTTTTGAGATTTTCTAAAGTTGTCCATTTCCGGAATGTTTTCTGATTCATCTGGGGTTAAAATGGTTTGAGTTTGGTTTTAAAAGTCTGTTTTGAAGTTAGCCTTGGTTACTGTTGAATTGAGAGTGATTTTAGACTGCTTCACATCATTTTTGGCTGAAATGGGTTGCTGATGTTTTAGTCATGCTATATTGCTGTTGTTGCTGCCTATTGGATCCCTTACCTCTCTTTGTTTTCCCCTTCATTTCTAGGTATATTGTGACGACCCAACCCATCGTCTCATGAGTTACCGCTCCGATTTCCCCATTTTCAGCTTCCTTATGCTTCATAATCCATATCTTGTGTAATCGAGTTGATTTGAAGTGATTTTAATAAGAAACGAGCTACTTAGTCTCTTTTAAGAAGCCTTAAGTTGGAAAAGTCAACCGGGCATTGACTTATGAGTTAGATGGCTCGGATGTGAATTCCGATGATTCAGTTAGCTTCGAGGGATGATTTGTGACTTAGGAGTGTGACCGGAAGTGATTTTGGAGGTCCGGTGTAGAATTAGGCTTGAATTGACGAAGTTAGTATTTTGGCGATTTTTGGTTGACAGGTGAGATTTTGATCCGAGGGTCGGAATAGAATTTTGAAAGTTGTTGTAGCTTCGTTAGGTGATTTGAGATATGCGTGCAAAATTTGAGGTCATTCAGACGTTATTTGGTTGGGTTTTTTTTATCAAAAACGTGTTTCAGAAATTTTTTGAAACTTAGGCTTGAATCCGATGTATTTTGAGCGATTTGATGTTGTTTGAAGTGTTTTGATGATTGGAACATGTTTGAATAAGGTTTTAGGAAGTGTTGGTACAATTTGTTTGAAGTCCCGGGAATTCGGGAGAGTTCCGGGTAGGTTCCGGGATGTTTTAAGCCAAAAATCATATCTGTAGAAGGTCCAGAAGGGTTGCAGGCCTCAGAACCCACCCGCGTGGACCGCACAAAAAGAAGTGCGTCCACGGTGAGTGCTGTGCAGACCGCACAAAAAGGGGCGCGGCCGCGATAGGCATCGCGCGGACCGCACAAAAAGGGGCGCGGCCGCGTTGAAGAACCTGCCGCTGGTCCTACTTCGGAAGCTCATATCTTTTGTTTTACAAGGAATTTTGAGATGATTCAAAAATGAAAGTTATAGCCCTTCTTGTATAGTTTCCAGAAAGGTAAAGATATCACAATTTGGACATCTGTCGAGAAAGGTATGGCCAAAATACTAAAGCCTATCACTGCAGTCAAAATCTGGCGCGGCCACTGTCATTTTTGCGCGGACCGCGGTCATTTTTGCGCGGCGGTGGAGGTGAGAATCTGGGGCTACTCCTATAAATACG
This sequence comes from Nicotiana glauca, assembly GCA_026770625.1. Lineage (NCBI taxonomy): Eukaryota > Viridiplantae > Streptophyta > Magnoliopsida > Solanales > Solanaceae > Nicotiana > Nicotiana glauca. Next base: position 7,705 of record MU746902.1, read on the forward strand.
AGGTTTATTTGATTTTTTGACCTAGAGAGCTCGGATTTTGACGATTTTTCGAAGGTTTTTCAAGAAATTCATCGGGGGTAAGTGATTCTAACTCACATTTGGCTAGAGTAAATGAATATATCATTGAATTCATCATTTGATTTGTGATTTGGGATGGAATTTGGGAAGAAAATTGTGGAATCTTTCAAAAATATAAAATGATGATTTGAAGGACCAAATGGTGTCGGAATTAGATAAATTTTGTATGGTTAGACTCGTGAGAGTATAAGGATTCTAGTTTTGTGAATTTTGTCAAATTCCAAGATGTGGGCCCGGGGGTCGGGTTTGACCAATTTCGGGAATTTCGGGGTAATTTGATTGTTTTCAACTGGGCTTTGTTCCCTTAACATATTATGACGTATTCGTCTTGATTTTGGATAGATTTGATGCACGTGGAGGCCAATTCGAGGGGCAAAGGCGTCGCGAGTTAAAAAAATAGCCGGTTCGAGGTGAGTAATGATTTTAAATGATGTTCTGAGGGTTTGAAACCCCAAATTTGCACAACGTAGTACTATGTTGAGATGAAACACGCGCTGTATGACGAGCGCGGGGTCACTTACTATTGGGGACTTGCGACTTGGTCCATCCCGGTTGATATTTTACCGCGTATTTGATAAAGACTTATTGTTTTTCACCATGATTTGGGCTTATTGCCATGCTTGGGCTTCGTGCCGACTATTTGAAATCCTTTGTGAATTTCCATCACTATTTTCCTCACTAATTGAAATATTATTTGAACTCAGTCCAATTGAATTATACTGTTTCATGAACTCAGCTATACTTTTACTCAACTTGAGATTTAAATGATATTCGAACTATTGTTTGAGCTGAGCGCTATTGTTTTACTAACGCCCGAGGGCTTATGATTATTTTCTAGACTGATTGAGGCCGAGGGCCATATGTGAGGATACGTTGAGTGATGTGAGGAGGCTTCTAGGCCTCGAGTGTGATGTGAGAAGGCTTTAAGGCCTTATGTTGATATGACAGGCTTTAAGGCCTTATGATGATATAGCGCTTGGGCTGTAGGAGCCCCTCCAGAGTCTTCACCCCCACAGTGAGTGCGGGTACCCAGGTGAGTTGGGAGTGAGCCCGAGAGGCTGATGTGGTACTTTGTGAGTTGGGAGTGAGCCCGAGAGGCTGATGTTATACTTTGTGAGTTGGGAGTGAGCCCAAGAGGCTGATGTTGTACTTTGTGAGTTGGGAGTGAGCCTGCGGGGCTGATATTGTACTGAGAGTTTGATATTGAGCCCGAGGGGCAGGTTTTTGATTATTTCTTACTTGTTGAAATTATTTTTCTTCACTGTTTTAAAAGATATTTATCTGATACTTCACGATTTTATTGTGTAACTGATTTTACTGCTTGAGATAGCATTATTTGTGCCTTTATGAGATTTCATGCTTACAGTCATTATTTATTTTTATTACTCACTGGGTCGGAGTACTCACATTACTCCCTGCACCATGTGTGCAGATATAGGCAGAGCTGAGTTCGCTCCTGAGCGCTAATTCTTTCCAGACCAGGCAGTGACGAGGAGTAACGAGGTAGTTGTTGACGTCCGTAGCCCCATTTTCTCCCTTATCTTCTGTTATATATGATATTTTCAGACTTTGTAGAATTTTAGTAAACTTTGTAGTAGCTCATGACTTGTGACACCCCGATTTCGGGCTGAGTCAGGATGGTTTCCCTGTTTTTATCACGTTTATTCCGCACTTGTGATTATATTATCTGTGATCCAGACTTATTCATGCTAAGTAACTGTTAAAAGAGGTATTGATGTTCTGTTGGCTGGCCTTGTCTTCACGAGAGGCGCCATCACGACCAGGTTTGGGAATTGGGTCGTGACATATATGTTCCTAAAGCTCATACAATGTGATACTCAAATTGAAGATTGAAATGGAAATAGAATTTTATTTGAAGTTTGAACATTAGTGTACTGATTCATAGCTTAGTTCTATTTATTTTATGAATTTCTTCTATTTCATGTTCTTCTTAAATGCTATATGTTCATTTTAGGATTTGAATATGGTTATGTTGGAATTTAGGTGATTCAGAACATTTTAGACCTTACGTAGTATTGTGACGACCCAAAGGGTCATCACCTATTTTCTATCTCTTTTCGTACTTCCGAGGCCTTGGAAAATCATTTTTAGTTGCCTCGATTTGCACAGTCCGGGCGAGTAGCCGGAAAGCTTATATGTGAAATTTTGTGAAAATGCTAAAAATTTGATATTAAAATGAGTAAAGTTGACTTTGGTCAATATTTTGGGTAAACGGACCTGGGCCCATGATTTGACGGTCTCGGAAGGTCCGTAGAAAAATATAGGACTCGGGCGTATGCCCGGAATCAAAATCCGAGGTCCCGAGCCCGAGAAATGAATTTTTAAAAGAAATTATTTTTCTAAAATTGTTAAGGAAAATGGAAATGAAAATTGATTAGAACGTGTTGGTATCGGGCTCGTATTTTGATTCTGGCACCCGATACAGGTCTTATATGTGTTTTAAGATATTTCTGTGAAGTTTGGTTGAAATCGGACGTCGTTTGATGTGTTTCGGACTTAAAACCCTAAATTTGAATGTTTATGAAGTTTGAAGAAAAACTAGTGATTTTGAGGCTTGATTCATTGATTTTGATGTTATGTTGGCGATTTGATCGCACGGTTTAGTTCATGAGATGTTGTTGAGTTAGTGTATGTGTTTGGTTAGGAGCCCCGAGGGCTCGGGAGTGTTTCGGAGGTGTTCCGGGGTGGTTTTGAACTTAGTGAAATTGCAGAAAAATTTGCAACAGGTGCACACTAAATTCCTTCATCGCGTTCGCGATGTCTCCTTCGCGTTCGCGAAGCTTCAGGTCCCTCCCTTCTTCGCGTTCGCATCCCTTCATCGCGATCGCATAGAGTTATCGAGTCCTGAGGGCCCAACCCTCCTTCCTTCTTCGCGTTCGCGTAGGTCTCCAGCCCCTTCCCATCGCGTTCGCGTACAGGCCAATGCGTTCGCATAGGCCAATTCCCTGGAACCCCCAGTCTTTCTCTTCACGTTTGTATCCTTATCATAGCAAACGCGATAGTCTATCAAGCCAAAACTTCACGAACGCGACCTTTCTCCCGCGAACGCGAAGGGCAATTTTGCCCATGTATTTTAAAATTCTAAAAACAGAATACTGACGGGTTTCATTCAAAATATGCGCGAACCCTTTCTTCTCCAAAGCTTCTAGGCGTTTGTTAGAGCATTACTTCACCAAAACTTCTTAGGTAAGTATTGTTTAACTCGTTTCCTTCATTGTCCATCATCATCTTTTGAAATCCTAGACCTAAAACATGTAATTTAGGGTAGAAATTGGAAAAATGGGTAGAGTTAGGCCTTTTCAATTTTTCTTGATTTAGACCTCGTTTTGGGGTCGAATTTGAAAACAAAATATATATTCGGTCTCGTGGGTGAATGGGGGATTTGATTTTGGTTCGAACCTCGTGTTTTGACCAAGCGGGCCCGAGGGCGATTTTGGATTTTTTGGAAAGAAAGCTTGGAAACCTATATGTAGGCATTGGGTTTGATTTGTTTAGCCTATATTGATATTATGAAGTCCTTATTGTATAGATTTGATTGAGTTGGAGCCGAATTCGAAAGGGAAAGCGGTCATTGTGGATTGATTTGGCCGTTGAAGTTGAGGTAAGTGTTTGGTTTAACCCTAGCTTGAGGGAATAGGAGTTGAGTCTTGTTTTGCTACTTGCTAATTGATCTAGTACGATGTATAGGCATGATGACGAGTATCTATACATTGGTGTCTAGAATGACCGTGAGTCTTAATTTTGCTAATTGTGTACCCTTGGTCGATCCTATGAAAGTTGCGACTGAATAGGGATATTTGTTTTGCCAAGAGGAAGTTGAATAGGATTGGTTATAGCTGACCCTCCCTAGTCGGGATAATTGATTTGATATTCTTGTTCCCTTGCCGGGAAAACATTATATTATCTTGTTCCCTTGCCAGGATAGTTGATTTGATATTCTTGTTCCCTTGCCGGGAAAACATTATATTATCTTGTTCCCTTGCCGGGATTTTCTTTTGTGATATTGTGTTGGATCTAAATGGGATCGAGTGGTAAGCCTATCACACATGATATATTGAAATGGGATCGAGTGGTACGCCTACCACACATGATATATTGAAATTGGATCGAGTGGTACGCCTACCACACATGATATATTGAAATGGGATCGAGAGGTACGTCTACCACACATGATATATTGAAATGGGAGCGAGTGGTACGCCTACCACGAGATATTGAGAAAT
>MU746907.1:0-21259 GCA_026770625.1 Nicotiana glauca
TATTACCTATAAATCATGAAAAACACTAATAAGAACATTTTGTTATCATATATATCATCAAAACAACATAAGAATATGATTATTTAAGGTGTGATTATAGTCAAATTCACTTATTATCACTACTCACCCACCATGTGCTGCAATCTTATTAAATCCTTTGCAGTGAAAATTCTAACTTCCATAAGAAATTGCCATAGTCAGACTGCTTTGAAGACTATGGATTTTAGGAGCTTCCCGTAAACCCAAGGCTGGAACTTCAGCAACAGCATAGTCGCTAGGTATAACAGTAAAGTCCAAGACAAAAATCTACCATCACAAATTATATTACATGTGTTGTATTGTCCCAGTACTCCTAAGAACAAACCAGTTAATTTTCCCACAAATCCACAACTATCTCGAAGCAGAATAAGTAATCTTCCACCAAATAGGTCCATCAAAATTTCTTATTTTCCCACAACAAGTTTCTTACTTCACGTCAGGCCTTTCTACGCTTTCATCCAGGGCCCTTGTTCTAGTTTTGTCCTTTGATGTATGCAACGCTTACCTCACCAATTGAAAGTACGATTAGTTCAAATGCACTTCATACTCATTCAATCAATTCCAGTCAGCTAGATGAATCTCGTATGTCCATTTTCTTCTATACAGTTTTACTTCATTCAAATACCAAATAATATCTTTGTTAGCAAACCCCCTAATCACACACTTATCTCTGCACATTCAACCAGCTCCTATTATTGTATTATGTTTTTAGCACCATCATGTTACATGTTTAGCTAACTCTGTGTTGGTTCAAGAGAACTTAGATATTCTAAAACAACTTCTCACCATGTGGTCTTAGGTCTACCTCGCCTCTTTTTACTATCTTCAATCATCAAATTGTCACATACACGGACTGATGCATCTGGCACGTCATGTCTATTATTTAGATAAGAGTTTAAGTTCTACGCAGTGATGGTGACACTTATTAGGTTATTACAAGCAAAAAATTTTATAATCATTTAGTGGCAATCTAGTATAAATGGTAACAAGCCTGCTATCACAGATTATGATAATGTAGAAAATCTTAAGTGTAAAAAATCTTTACATTGTGGGTGTGTAAAACTTAAATCCTTTAAAAAAAAATGTAGTGCAAAATGATGAAATGCAAATGTAGCTTGCAGACAAATAGATAGAGTGGAGGACCGACCTGGAATCTTTTGGATGAGCACATTTGATCTCCTAAGTGCACTTTTAATCTACCTGATGTTACTCTTCCGAATTAAGTCCCTAGGGGTCCTCATTCCTAAAAACTTCCCAAAACACCCAATAAGCAACAGCAATCCCCGCGCATCCATTTTACTTGTCTTTTTTATACCTCGTTCATCAACCAACCTTCTTCTCCATATAACCGCTGCTTGTTCAGCTTATTTAATTTTGAGACCACTTCATTAATTTCGTCGAAACCCATTCACAAAAAACACTCCAAAAACAATGCGGATGCTTCCCTATAGGAAATCATCTGTGTATCCTTATCAAGATTTTTGCCCCTTTTAGCGTAAAAGTCTCCCATACAGCTGAGTACAAGCTTCGCCGCGTTGGATGCAAGTTTTAATGCCTCGGGGAGTTGTTCGTGTAGTGTGTTTTTTTGCTCTGGGAGTGGAATTTGCGAAGTAATGTAAGTTCGTAGTCCCGTGCCGCACATCGTCTTGCAGAGGGTTTCCAGCTGTGGATTTGGAGGGGATTTTTTTGAGTCTTTTTCTTCGGGGGCTGCCGGCGATCGGGTGGTGGTGTCAGCCGTCTGCGGCGTGGTTGCGGTGGAGGTTGGGCTCGTGACGGGCCCGGCCAGATGAATGTGATAATAAAAAAGCACCAAAGTTATCTTTCTGTATATAGGTCTAAAAACAATAAGGTTAAGAGGTATAGGGTCTTGTATTTAGACGTTATACTGCCTAACGATTTGACTAACATATATAGCGTCCTCAATTCATACGCTATACATATAGCGTCCTAAAAGAAAATGCTATACCCCTAATTAAATATCGCCCTTCGTGTTCTTCCCCGACCAAAAACTCCTTTTCCCCATTTTTTTTAACCTTACTGCTTGTGGTCCACCCCGCTCGTTTTTTGTGGGCCCCTCCCATCACATAAAAGGTTAAGAACGTAGATCCCACATCGTAGTAGAGCATCGTATTATTGTGGTTGAACTCCTCCGTCTTCAAATTTTCACATTTCCCACTACATCGAGGTATTTCGATTTATTTTATGTTGAAACTTGTATAATAATGCATATTAGTTGATTGAATGTGTTTCCATGTCGTTTTATATTTTATTTGCGAAACTAGTATGTTATACATATCCGGACTTAGATATTAGTGGTCTAAAAAAAATGTAAAATTGAGATTTAATTTTTTATGTTAATATCTGGATTTAAATATTAGTGTTTCCATGTCCTTTTGTGTTTATTTGCGAAACTAGTATGTTATATGTAATTTTGTAACTGTATGTGATTAAAATGTATTTGTTGTTTATATTCAGTTTATTTATTAGCATGGTAAAATGTATAACCTTTTAGCGTAGTAAACTGTATAGTATTTTAGCGTAGAATCCCTGTAGTTTAAGTATTTCTTATACTGGTAGATGAAAATATATACTTTGTACAATAAAATAATCAAAATATTGAATTTGACACACATAATTATTCATGATAGTTTGATGCTACTAGATCTCAAATATAGAGTCTGGAACCCAAATAGGTATATATATTTTGTACAATTAAATAATTAAAAATTAAGAATTTAAATTATAAAACAAACACACACAAAATTATCAAAATATTGAATTTGATACACATAATTATTCATGATAGTTTGGTGCTACTAGGCCTCAAATATCGAGCATGGAACCCAATAGGTATATATATTTTGTACAATTAAATAATTAAAAATTAAGAATTTAAATTATAAAATAAATACATCCAAAATTATCAAAATATTGAATTTGACACACATAAATATTCATGATAGTTTGGTGCTGCTGGGCCTCAAATATCGAGCCTGGAACCCAATAGATATATATATTTTGTACAATTAAATAATTAAAATTAAGAATTTAAATTATAAAACAAATACACACAAAATTATCAAAATATTAAATTTGACACACATAAATATTCATGATAGTTTGGTGCCACTGGGCTTCAAATATCGAGCCTGGAACCCAATAGATATATATATTTGTACAATTAAATAATTAAAAATTAAGAATTTAAATTATAAAACAAACACACACAAAATTATCAAAATATTGAATTTGATACACATAAGTATTCATGATAGTTTGGTGCTACTAGGCCTCAAATATCGAGCATGGAACCCAATAGGTATATATATTTTGTACAATTAAATAATTAAAAGTTAAGAATTTAAATTATAAAATAAATACACACAAAATTATTAAAATATTGAATTTGACACACATAAATATTCATGATAGTTTGGTGCTAATGGGCCTCAAATATCGTGCCTAGAGCCCAATAGGTATATATATTTTGTACAATTAAATAATTAAAAATTAAGAATTTAAATTATAAAACAAACACACACAAAATTATCAAAATATTGAATTTAACACGCATAAATATTTGATAGTTTGGTGCTAATGGACCTCAAATATCGAGCCTGGAACCCAATAGGTATATATATTTTGTACAATTAAATAATTAAAAATTAAGAATTTAAATTATAAAACAAACACATACAAAATTATCAAAATATTGAATTTGACAGACATAATTATTCATGATAGTTTGATGCTACTGGGCCTCAAATATCGAGTCTGGAACCCAATAGGTATATATATTTTGTACAACTAAATAATAAACATATAATTAATGTTGTTTAATTTGCAGTTGACGACATGGACACGCCGCCTATACATCCCAACCCTTACTCTCGTGAGCTATTAGTGCTTCAGGGCGGTCATAGGTCCGCCCATATATGGGAGGGAGAGTTACTGTCCTAGACTCTTCGGGCTAGGAGAGTGGACGACCTGTGGGATTTTCTGAGGCCCAGAGATCTCCACGAGCGTGTAGTCCATCGCCTCCAGGCTACGGAATTCTATAGGTTTATTGAGATCGGGCGGATACAGGCTGATTGGGCTTTGATCATGGCGTTGATTAAGCAGTGGCGACCGGAGACGCACACTTTTCACCTGCCCATTGGCGAGGCTACCATCACCATGCAGGACATGGAGGTTTTATATGGCCTGCCCATTGATGGCATGGCCGTTTCACTGCTTATTGCTATAAGATTTATGGCGCGTGATGCTTATTAGGACATGTTGTAGCAGCTCACGGGTTTCAAAGACGAGATTGTATTGTCGGGTGCCAGTCGGTTGACTTTGACACCTATTAGACAGTACCTTGAGGTACTCCACCCCGATATCAACGACGATACAGAGGAGATATATATCAACCGGTATACGAGGTTGTTGTTGCTTCTTCTATTTGGAGATGTCTTGTTCCCGAACACTTCGGGGAACCTAGTCAGCCTGATATTTCTTCATCATCTTCAGCTGCTAGATGAGTTACCCTATTACAGCTGGGGTGTTGCTATTCTCGGCTACATGAATGGGCAGATGTGCCGGGCGAGCATGGGCATTCAGAGAGATTTTTGTGGTTTTATGCCTCTTCTATAGGTGACAACATATTCAAATAATCTGTTCATCAGTCCCAACTCTACCTAGTTAGAATTTATCTTAAACCTTACGTCAACTTTGCATGTTAGGTTTGGGCCTAGGAGTGGTTCTTGCAATTTCTGCCACCTCGACCACAATTACCTCCTAATGTACCACCTTCATTTCTCCCTCTAGCCAGGAGGTGGGTTCTCCGCAGTACACTTTCACGAGAGTATGATGTTCATCATAATCTCCCTCTCTGCAGGGATGTGTTGAATTTGCTGGAGGGCGCACAGGTAAATATGTACCTAAACTTACCTGGTATAGATTAACTTAGTATTGCGCATACTCACATTTCATGTTTTTATTTGATAGTTCATCTGGACACCATACAGCAACGCTGACTGATTTGGAGCACTTCTGCCCTACTCATATGCCTCGATATTGTGGAGCCTCATGCCTCGGAGCGGGTACTTCGACAGTTTGGCCGCCCGTAGTATATACTGAGGGGGACTATATGGGAGCCTACACATTATCAAAGGGATGATCGTTGCAGGGCGGACGACGCATTTATGGCATGGTTAGCGGCGCAGATCCATATTTGGGACCATCGAGAGCAGATGATTCCTCCCTCACCTACACAGATCCAGGAGGTGGTTATTCAGGGGTATATGTCCTGGTACCGGCACGTCACCTGAATTTTTATCAGGAACCCTATTCATCAGGCTGGCGGTCGGTACGTTCCATACGCCGGGCGAGACGAGGCCCTGGTATGTTTTCTGTTAATATTAATCATATAACTGTATTTTAGTGCAAATATTGTAGTTTATATTTTATACGTTGTGCAGGCTATTGGACTACATACAGTCTATCAGATAGGATTGCAGATGCAGAATTATGTCGGCGATCCTGAAGTCGCCTTGTAGGATTATAGTCTGTGATTTGTAGAGTTGGTTGTCCGAACACTGCAGCGAGCCCGGGTGGATCAGCGTTTGGCATGCATGCCTCATTATGTGGAGCCAGAGCAGTACGAGCGAGGCCCTGGTGTGGCACGAGGTGGTGGTGCCCGACAAGGTAGTAGTGCCCGACGAGGCGGGGGTGTCGGACAACGTGGCAGTGGGCAGAGAGGAGGTGGTCCCCAGTAAGGGGGCGTTGAGGCCCGTGCTGATTATGTTGTTGCCGATCTGCCGAGTGGCCTACATGAGATGGACATACCGTCATACAGCCTTGGGATGGATCTCACACCAGGGACTTCGCAGGTGACCCCGTCAGGTCAATTATTGATCACGGGCACGGACCTTTCTAGAGTGGATTGGGATACATACTTTCCAGGACCGTCTACTATTGTTGAGGAGCGGCCGACACGAGATTTACATAGTGGGCGCCGGCTGAGTTATGGTTCATCATCACAGGTATGGTTTTCTTAGTATTCAATTAGAATTTGTCTTTATTTTCCATAACTTTATTAATTTTCTTTTTAAGGCTGAACGCGATGCTGACATGACTGCGATGGATGATTACATTCAGGAGCCCGATGAGATGGTGGTAAGACAATTTATATTGTTGTGACTTATTATATACTTTGCTATACTAAACTTTCTATTCTTATGTAGGTTTCTACTGGACTGACGGCCCCTTCTACTGATCCTGTCAGTACCACTAATGATCATGCTGCGGCGCATCCGGCTATAATGAAGCGATTTGATGATGACGATCCTGATAGTGTACCCAAGCGGGATGCGATGTGCCTCAGGACAGCGGCTGCGTTGAAGCACATTGGATGCGGGACACATTGATTTTCTTCACTTTTTTTGTGTTTGATGTAAATAATATTTTTGTATATACATTAACAACAATTTTCATATAATTAGTTTCGTACTACAACACAAACACAAGCATTAAAACTTAACTTCCATTACAATTAATGAAAATAAAGTTCAGTACAACTAATTTAGTTTAATACTACAACACAAACACAAACATAGCAACTTAACATAACTAAAATTCAGTACAACAAATAAAAATACACGACACGGAAAACATAAAGATGAAGTAACACACTAGACACATACATGTCAATGTTTAGTCCCTGCCGCCCATTATTTTCTGCTCCAACCACTTAAATTTTTCTTCTAGCTTATTTTTTTCTTCTTCTACCTCTTTAAGTTTCGCTTTCAACTCCGCAACCTCTCTTTTATGTTCTCTTTCACGTTCCCTCTGTTGTAAACACACATTATCAAGATGCTGCAAATATTTTTTGTAGTATTCATGATAATAGGGTTCATCAACCCATACCTCAAAATCGCAAATAGGTTCGTCGGGAACCTTATAAAACTTGTTCATACAGTGCCAGTAGCGCCGTCCAACTTCACCATTATCCCAACATCTTTGCATCATTCATTGTTTTCCACACTTGCACTTTGGTAAATAAAGAGGTTGAGCCATTTTGTGTTAGAAAACCTTGCTTTTCTTGACATATTTGCTATTAGTTATTGCTGAGCGCAAAAAATAACTAAAATGAGCCCGTTATTTATAGGCAAGACAACACACATGACGTAGTATCTAACAGCGCTATATCAATACACATAACGTAGTATTTGACTGCATTATGTGTTGCGTGTTAAAGGTTCTGACGGGTACGAAATAACTTTATGTCAGTTGGGCAGCCTTTTTAGTTCGACAAGACAACACACATAACGTACTATTTAACCGCGCTATATACACACATAACATAGTATTTGACCGCGCTATGCGTTGCGTGTTAAAGCTTCCGACGGGTACGAAACAGCTTTATGTCAGTTGGGCAGCCTTTTCAGTTTGACAAGACAACACACATAACGTATTATTTAACCGCGCTATATGCACAAATAACATAGTATTTGACCGCGATATGCGTTGCATGTTAAAGGTTCCGATGGGTACGAATCAGCTTTATGTCAGTTCGACAAGACAATATACATATATAAATAACAAATATAATTAAAATTAAATTAATTAGCTTTATGATATTTCAATGTTGTTTCCAATTTTTCCGAATATATAATTTTTTTTAATATCATTAAAAAAACTGAAATGGAAAAGTTCAACTCATAATTAACAAACATAATTTTATTTTATAAAACTTGCAACATAAACAAAACAACAAAATATTACAACATACACTCATTGATAGTTAGGCATAATAGAAGAAGGACCACCACGAGCTTGAGTACTATTGCCACCCAAACTAGCCGAAGGACATTTTCGACGGTCGTGTCCTATTTGCGAGCATATACTACATCTGCACACAGAAACAGTATCACTAACATCCATTTGGTTCCGTATACGCATTCTCTTCTGCACCTGTATTTGACGCAAATAGAACTTGTTACACACCATGTTAAATGGTTCAGACGGCCAATAATGCTCAGCACCCACTGGCTGCAACTACCCACTATATGTGTTTAGGTACTTCGTAACACTATATTGGTTGATCAACATAGTTGGTTGCACCTAAACCAATTTGTTGAAAGAAATTGATGGCATGTGAGCAAGGCATGTGCTAGATGGACCATTTCCCACAAGAGCATAACCTTCTAGATTCATTTACAGTATGTACATTATTCCCCCGATTTCATGGATAGCAGTGCGAACATCAAAAACATTTCTTTTGTTATCATACTGCAAAAATGAATGCCAATGTGCTCGCCCTCTGTATTTCTCAAATCTCTTCATCGGCACTGGCATAAATTCAACACCCTTTTCTATCAATGACGTTGCAGCTGCAGACCTTTGAATAAACCTCTCTGCCATTTACTTGAATGATATCCGTACCACGAATGTGACAGGCAATCCTCTTACCATCTTCAATAACCCGTTGAAAGACTCTGACACATTTTTAGTTAGACTTCCCTATCGTCTACCACCATCCGCATGCAAAGCCACTTTTCAGGGTCATGTCACATTAACCAACGATAGGCTGCCTCGTCTTCTTGCCTGATATATTCCATGTGCGTCCAGAATTTATGTTGTTGGTGGTCTGTTGCTACCATCCACATCAAATCATGCAGATCCTTGTTGGGATATGCCTTCTGGAAATTGGCTTTAAAGTGCCTAACACAGTAATGATGGTAGGCATAAGGTTCTTGCCATGCAGGCAAGTTCTCCACAGAACTTAAGAAACCACCGTGCCGATCAGATATTAGATAAATACCGGAGCGCTATTTGACAACGTGCTCTTTTAAGTGGTTGAAAAACAACGTCCTTGTCTCTTGGCTTTTATTGGCACAAATAGTAAAAGCTAGAGGAAATATCTATCCATTAGCATCTACTGACACGACTATCAACAGCTTGATATCGTACTTCCTATAGACATGAGTGCCGTCTATGGATATTACGGGCCGACAATGCAAAAAACCATCAATTTCTGGTTTAAACTCCCAGAACACGTAATTGAATATATATTCTGGTTTACCCAGACTCCGCTCAAGCTTCCATTCAACAATTGTCCCGGGGTAAAACTGGTAACTAGGTAGATCTGCAAATGACTTATCCCAGTTACCATAGACTATTTCAAATGCTCGTTTGCGTCGGAGATATACCTTTCTTTTAGTAATGGTATGGCCATGTTCCTGGTGGACTGCTGCAATGCACTCTTTGATTTTATACCTTATGGATGCTTCGATGTGTGGAATAAGAACAAGAGAATTCAAGTCAATATCCAAGTTGAAGTGATTCCCGTTGAATGTGTCCATTTCGCATGTGTGTGTGGGAATGTATTTACCCACTTTCTACAAACATGTCTTCTTCTTGCTTGCACACAACATCCAATGACATGGCCAAAACCACCTGCGGCAAACAACCTTGTATACAACCGAACTTGACTCCTATACCGTCATTTCACGACACTCTTTTACGTTGTGCATTTTACAAGCCCTGCTTAGGTGCGCTTTATCAGGAAAAAGCATGCCATTTGCCAGCACCATTGGTCTAGACTCATCCCACATTGCTGTCCGAATTTCATCAAAATCCCTTGTGAGAGCTTCTACATCCGGCATGCTTGGCAAGTTATCAAGGCAAGGAATCTCCCTTGAATGAAATGACACTTGGGACTCGTACACTCTTCGTCTAGGGGGTAGAGCATACTCTCTCATCAAATTAGGTCCTTCCTTCTCATCCTCCTCATCACCATCCTCACGAGGAAAGGGTGTCTCATCTCCAGATTCATCAACATTGTTGTCGTAATAACTGTTCTCTTCCTCACTCTGTGCATCTGCCAGATCCCGATTTAATACGTCGTCTTCGGGCAATTGAGTGAGTGCATTTAGTTCAACTTGCTCATTTTCACTGCACAATCAACAAAATAATAAGATACTGAATTTAATAAATACTTTCCATATAGCTGTATCACTTCACTTATAGGTCGTAATGTGATGAAATTCCATGATGGACATTTTCATTTCGGTGATGGCTTCCGGACGGACCACCATAACCCAACATACCAAAACTATGCTTGGGTTCATAATTTGTAAAATTCATATCCGGCATGTACCCCCTATTAAATATATGAGCGTTAATACAAATTGAATACAACAAAAATGTACATCGTAACACAAAGGAAAATTGAAGCTTACCACTCGTCTTGTGAATTATGTAAAGCAGGTGGGGATAAGATTAAATCAAGGAAAATTGGTTCATCCGGAACCTGTTGATCGCAGCAGACTCAACCCTTAGGAAGAGCGGGCGCTAATACTTTTACCCAATAGTGGTATCGGGGTCAATTTTCCACAGGGAGCTTCAATTTGGAGTTGAGTGTTTGTATGGTCTAGGACTGCGTTTTGGCTCCTAATTGATCTTCTAACATTTTTTGCTTTTCTTTTGATTATCAACTACAATTTATAAACTACAAATGTAAATCTAAGTTATGCTAAGATATCAATTCTAGGTTGTATGCAATATAGACAAAGGCACTAGGTTCGTGGCATTTACCTAGGTGGTAAACTAACGGATAGAGATTCCTAATGCAAGAATGATGATTATGGGACTTATTCTATAACCGTTGCACTTTTGCACCCACTCCCACACCTCTCGGTAGAGAGAGTGATTTTGCCCAATTGACTTTCTCGAGACCAATTGGGTAGGCCAATTTGCCCAAGCAACTTAGGGTTCAAGTTGGGTAATTACTCTCTCGAGGTTTAACCGTTAATTGGGACTACCATTCTCATGGGTCCATCCCAATTCCTTGTTGGAATTAATCTTGGGGTCATAGACTCTTTTTCTCAAGAAGAGTCAAGACCCACTAAGCTGGACTTAGTGTTTGCAACCACCAAATCTTAATGAAAATTTAAAATTAACCCAAATAACAAATACCCAACATCATTCATGCACTAAACAATCACACCCATTAATTACCCATACTAGGGTTGAGCCACAACCCTAGCTAATGGTTTAGCTAGACATAGTAGAAACAGAAATTGAAGAAATAGTAGATGAAATTGACATAATAATTAATTACAATGTTAATCTACTCAAATCCACGTTAATACAAGAAGAAGTTGCCCAAAATAGGCTAAAACTATGAAGTCTCGAGCTCAGCTATCTGATACCCCCAAACTTAACCTAAAAAAGTAAAATGTTCTATTTATACTACACAGGAAAAACCGAACAAAAATACCCCCGAGGGTCTGGCGCGGACCGCGCACAAATGACGTGCGGCCGCGTAGGGGTTTGGGTCTTCATCACTTGATTTTGAAACTGGGGGCGCAGACCGCACAACTATGTAGCGCGGCCGCGCAGGATGAAGAGCGCGGACCGCGTAGAACTGGGGCACGGCCGCGTGGAACTTTTGGCATAAAACACCACTCTCTGAACTTCATCCACGCGGACCGCACTGATTTGGTGTGCGGCCGCGTGGGCTTTTGCCTTGAATGACTGAGTCTATGAACCCTCATTGGCACGGACCGCGCAGCTTGACATGGAAATTGTATGGTCTCTGAACTTTTCTACGCGGCCGCGTGTCAAAGCAGTGCGGACCGCGCAGGTTGGCCTTGAAATGATTCATCCTCTGAACTCTCCTACGCAGTCGCGTGCCACATCAGTGCGGACCGCGCAGGTCATTTGTTTCCCCACTTCACTTGTATTTTGTCACTTGGCAGATTTCACTCTTTTTTGAGCCGATCTTTGACATTTGTTATCTTGTCGCTCAAACCTGCAATCAAGCGCAACTTATAAGCATTTTGGGACTAATTTATGGCAATTCACGCACAAAGCTTAGGCAAGAATGGGTATAAAAACATGTCAGAATCACAGTTATCAACTCCCCCAAACTTAAACCTTTGCTTGTCCTCAAGTAAATAAAATAAGACCTACCCCTCAAAGGAAAACGCCCAAGTAATTCTTGTTTATCCTAAAGTAACCTCAATAAGCATCAACTGGGACTAACAATTGCCCTCAATGCGAATGCATCATTAACACATTTAAAATTTGAAAACTTGTGGATCAAGCGTGACACAAGAGCATCGAAAGTTGACACATTTCATCAAGGAACTTTTCTCAAATACTTTGGTCATTGTGGAACCCAAACTCACACATCCTCAACTCTCCCTAAGTTAACCTCACCTTTTAGAGTATTGACACACAAACCGAGGTAGATGGATTTCACTCAACTCTCTCAAGGAAAAGGCCATAAGTCCGGCTCTACGTACCATATGCTTGCCCCTTATGTAAGTATCCACTAATGTAGGCTTCCCTCAACTCAAGATCATATAGGGCTTTTGAGGAGTCATTGTGAAGGCTTTGGGTATAGGTAGGACATGTTTATATTCAAATGGGTTCAATCTTCCCTTAAGCACTTCTTTTGATTCATTTTGGCATACTTTCTTGACTCAATTGAGTAATTCACTTCTTCCAAGGGGTTAGAGAGACACATTGTCACTCTTTCTTTTGCAATTCAAAACCTTTCTCCTTTTCTACACCTTTTTCACTTTTTTGTTGTCCTTGGATTACCTTTTTGGTTCTTATTCACTTTTGTCTTTCTTTTTGTCTTTTTCTCTTTTTCATTGCCTTTCTTTTCTTTTGCTGTTGTGCCTTTTTACCACATTGATGCCTTTCTTGTCTATCTCCCCCCTCCCCAAACTTAGACATTTGCCATTTACTCACGGGAAGATTTGGGTGCCAAGAGAGGATCTCATTAAGAACGGGTATATGCTTGTAGCTTGGTTCATGAAAGAAAAAGGTTTAAGTCTCAAAAGGGGTGAACTAGGGATCATTTCATTGGTAGGTCATGGTAATTGTTCAAATTTTGCATTTTGGATCAAGGAAAACCTATAATCACGTCTCAAGTCAAGTTCCACCTATGATTTCGCCTCAACAAATATTCAGGGCAAGTTCTAGACCATCGGCTCGGTACTTGGGCTCACAATTCGAAGGCTCACCACACGCACCCAAAGATTGCTAAAGACGTAGTCGAGGGCCCACAACGACCTTAGTTACGATTCAAGCGCACAATGGCCCATAATGACCATATGATGATTGTTTGGTCAACACAAGAGTCTCAAGGCCACAACCCTCACCATCCTAAACACAACATAATGTCTTTGACCATAGGATCAAGGGAAAATGTGCTAGGCCCAAGTGAAGCTTTGCCTGAGGTACTCTTAACTACAAAACTTGAAAATCAAAAAGAAAAATCAAAAACGGACTCAAACCCTTAAGAATATTGTCACGCCATCTATCATTGGGAAGAGCCTCTCGGTTCGCACAACACTCTACCCTTGGAAAGAACCGTGGCATTAAGAAAACCAAGGGCTTATTGCAAATGCCAAAACAAAACAAAAAGGCTACGAGCCTAACTTTGCAACTAAAACAAAAAATTTTAACGAAAATAGAAAACCAAAATAAAAACCGAATGAATATGTACAAAAGGGGAGTAGAATATACAACTAGGGGGAATGAATATATACATAGAGTTGAAGAACATCCAAAATGAAAAGTTATATACAAACCATCTAATAACTATGAATGTGCTAAAAGTGAAAGAATATATACAGTAATCCAAAATGCCAATCACAATGGTAGGGCCACACCCCCACAAATAAAAGCTAGCATTGTCCCCAATGCTAACTACCAAATTAAGCACTAAAAATCAAGAAAGGATATAGAATGGCCCCTCAAGCCTCATCCGTCACCCAGTGTTGGGTAGTGGCCTCCAAGTCCTCTATACTGGCAGGGACCTCAGACTGGTCCCCGGCTGCTGTTGCTGCTGGGACAGGTGCCTGATCAGGAACTGGCTCATCAACAGGTGGAACCCTGGAGGGACCCTCATGTACCTGTGCTACCTCAATCACAACTCCCTCAGTGCTACGGAGTTTCCTCTTCTTCTTTGGCCTACGCTCATCTTCCTATGGTTGCACTGTTATTGGCTCTACAACTGGATCCCCGAATAACAAATCAAGCGGCATCCGATCCAACAACATCTTGTCCACATCCTCTCGCACCTTCTGCACTAACTCCTTTGAGGCTTTTGTCTTCCTCAAATTTCTATGCTCCCGAGCCAATTTGTCCAGTGCCTTGTTGTGATCCCCAACTGCTTTGGTCAAGTTATCCTGCTTCTCCATCATCTTTTCCTGGTTGGCCAGGATCTGCTTCAGTGTTTCCTCAATAGAGGAAGGAATCTCAACAGTAACTAGTGCTCTCTGTGTCTGGACTGCAGTGGCCAATGTGGACAACTTGGATATCGCAGCTGACATCCAGTTGTTCAAACTGGCTAAGGAATGGGTGAGCTGGTTTGCGGTGAATCGATGAGTCTTTGATGAAGGGACTACCGGGTCAGCTGCAATAGAAGGATCAGCTGTAGATGAAGGACCTAGAGGTAATGCCTCATCAATAGCAGGGATGGTGGAAGGCTCAGTGGGCTGCTCAATGACCGCTGGCTCCTCAGACTGGCCAGGTGCAGTGGAAGTAGATGCCACATTCTTCTTGCCCCTCTTCGGGTTGTCTGGACCCAACTGAATGTACCATGAGTACGGGGCCACCGGAGGTACCTTGACATCATATCTCTTTTTCTTCACTTTCAAGTCTCTGAAGTACAAAGAGAGTGTGTTTGGGAAGGGGTAGTTTGTTTTGGTCTCCTGACCAACTGTAGAAATCACCCTTGACATGATGTTGCCCACATTCAAAGGAAACCCCGCCATGATAGAGGCCACCAAAACAGCTCGGGGAATGGGAACAGAGTGATCATGTGTGGACGGGTCAAGTCGACTACACACGAAAGTCAACCACCCCTTGGCTTCAAAATTCAAAGTTTTCCTATAGATCTTCTCTTGTGTTGTCAACCAAACTGGGACTGTACCCGGAGCTGCCAAGTGCTGGTCTAACCAAGGATGAACCTCCTCTTTCATTGCCAGCTTTTCCAAATATTGATATTCATCCTCTTCTTGGAACCCCAGGAATTCATTCAGCGATATACCATTAAATAACACAACTTTGTCCCGCATTTTTGTTGCTTTTAAGTCCCGAACTACATGGTGAAAATTGTAGTAGAACTCCTTTACCATATGCTCATTGGCCATCTCACAGCGTTCCTTGAAGAAGCCTCAACCCTCTCTAGTGCGGAATTGTGCTTGCACATGAGGGTTGAGAGGGACAAGATCAGCATCTATGAATTGCCTCTCTGGAATCACTTTTCTTTTGGGCCACCACTCCTGGAATTTGTGAAAAGCAACCTCACTAACAAACCTGTCTGCCCATGCCTCTGGTTTCCTGGTTCGCTCTATCCCCCGACTTTTGGCTCACCTCCCTCAGCATACCCTCCACTCTCCCCTGATAGTGAAGTTGTGGGAGAAGTGGAGTATTGTTCTTCATTTTCATTTTCTGCCCCGGACTCATCAGATGAGTCTGAGACGACATTCACTGGTTTCTTGGAAGTGGCCACATCAGCATGATCAAGAGAAGAGGAATCACGGAGTTGAAATGATGTGGACATGTAGGTGGGGGCAGACTCCGAGGTAATACTCCGTGAAGGTGCGTACTCACTCCCCGTGGAATGAGATGCAGCCCGGTCAGCTTCCCGAATTATCTTGCGGGTTTTATTTATCATCTCCCGGGTTTGGGGAGTGAGTTTTACAATCCTCTTGCTTTTCCCCCCTCGGGAGGAACCACCTCTCCCGGGTTGTTGTTCTTTTCCCGCACGCTTTTGAACAATTGTTTGCAAGGAATATATGTCTAACATTGTCAGTTGAAGCACGTGAGATGAAATAAACAGTTCAGTTGAATGCAAAAATTGCAGACACAGTGACAGAGGGGCGCGGACCGCACCAAAAGGCACGCGGTCCGCGCAGCTCAATGACACCCACACATACCTCTCCGAACTAACTGACCAATCCGCACTGATTTGGATCGAGGCCGCGTTGGTTCAACGCGGACCACACAAAAATGGAATGCGGTCCGCGTAGATCGAATACCCAAATGTTACCTTCTCTGAACTCTTCTCAAGCGGTCTGCACTGTTTTGGACCGCGGCAGCACTAGGCTAACGCGGACCGCACACAAATGGCACGCGGACCGCGCATAGAAGTTTCATCATCACACACAACAGCAACGCGGACCGCGCACAAATGCTGCGCGGCTGCGTAGGGCTCATTTAACTGAGTCGGGATTTTTTTGTTCAATTAATCACAAGTTGTTCAAATTACGGGTCCTAAGTATCCCTACTCAATTATTTAACATGACTTTATGCCCTTTGTTCAAAAATAAATGCCCAAAAATCGGACCTATCAATGTAAACTAAGAACAAGAGAAGAAAATAAGAAGTTATACTAGTGAAAGACAATTAAAATAAACAAGAATTAGACTATGAATAAAATAAACAAGAGTTATTACCAGGGATTAATGAGATTCAACAAAGTTAGCAATTATTCTTGAGCAACAGTGAAAATATTAGCCTCAGGTGAAAATTTTGCGAAAAGGTTAAAATGAGGCCCAAGGCCTCTATTTATAGAAAAGCCCTGGGGCCCACGATTTACCCACTAGCGCGGCCGCACAAAAAGGGCCACCGACCGCGCTGGATTTCCAGCCTGCAATACCAACCCACGCGGACCGAACTGTTTTGGTGCGCGACCGCGTGGGAAACTTCAGAGACCCTGTCACTTTGGGACTTCCAGCGCGGACCGTAGATAAATGTCACGCGGCCGCGTGGGTCTTCTGAGACTTAACTCATACTTGCTCAGGCCTACGCGGACCGCACTATTTTGGTGCGCGGCCGCGTAGGCCATCTTCAGAGATTGAGCATTTTTGCATTTTGTCTTGCACTGGTTCAACATTTTCCCTGCAACACTTCACACACTATCAGCTCAAAAATCCTAATCTACAAAAGAAAAACAAAAAGAAAGAAAAAGACATGGGTTGCCTCCCAAGAAGCGCCTGATTTAACGTCGTGGCACGACGCATGTTACCATCACAGTCACTTCAAATGAATGAGTGCCACCACGTGGCTGTCATCAATCTTGCCCAAATAGTGCTTGAAACGATGCCCATTGACTCAGAAAACTTCACCATTCTTATTTTTGAGATCAATGGCACCAAAAGGAGTTACACCAACCACTTCAAAATGACCGCTCCACTTAGACTTCAGCTTACCCAAAAATAACCTCAACCGGGAGTTAAAAAGAAGAACCATGTCCAACTTTTAATTCCTTCCCTCGGGCATACTTGTCGTGAAGGTACTTCATCTTGTCCTTATACAAGGACGAGCTGGAGTAAGCATGAAACTTAAACTCATCAAGTTCATTCAATTGCTCAACCCGGAGATTTGTAGCGACATCCCATTCTAAGTTCAACTTTTTCAAAGCCCACATAGCCTTATGTTCCAATTCTACCGGAAGATGACAATCCTTCCCAAACACCAACCGATACGGCGACATACCAATCGGAGTCTTGAAAGCTGTACGATAAGCCCAAAGAGCATCATCAAATTTCTTAGACTAGTCGGTCCTATTTGCATTAACAGTCTTGGACAAAATACTCTTGATCTCTCGGTTAGAAACTCAACTTGACCACTCGCGTGAGGATGATAAGGAGTGGTCACCTTGTGATTTACCCCATACTTGGCTAGCAAGGATTCAAAAGCCCAGTTGCAAAAATGAGAACCACCATCACTAATGATAGCATGTGGAGTGCCAAACCTAGTGAAGATACTCTTTTTCAAGAACGCCACCACACTTCGAGCTTCGTTGTTGGGCAAAGCGATGGCCTCAACCCATTTCGATACATAATCAACCGCTACCAAGATGTAGGTGTTTCTACAAGAACTTACGAATGGTCCCATAAAGTCTATCCCCCAAACATCGAAAATGTCAACCTCTAGAATCGTGTTAAGGGGCATCTCATCTTTCTTGGAAATCCCTCCGACATGTTGGCATTCATCACATCTCTTGACAAAGTCACTGGCATCCTTGAACAAAGAAGGCCAATAGAACCCACAACTAAGCACTTTAGACGTCGTCCTCACCCCGCCATGATGGCCATCACAAGGCGAAGAGTGACAAGCTTCCACAATACTCAACTGCTCTTCTTCAGGAACACATCGGCGAATTACACCATCGGTGCAAATTTTGAAAAGATACGGTTCATCCTAATAGTAGTCCAAACAATCCCGCTTGAGCTTCTTCCTTTGGTTAGAAGAGAGCTCATACAGGACCACACCGGTAACAAGATAGTTGGCAATGTCGGCAAACCATGGCATGTCTAGCATTGAAATCGAGAGGAGTTGTTCATCCGGAAAAGCATCATTTATCTCAATGCCATCCAAAGGCCTCCCTTCCTCCTCCAATCGAGACAAGTGGTCCGCCACTTGATTTTCACTACCCTTTCTATCAACAATCTCCAAATCAAATTCTTGAAGAAGAAGCACCCATCTCATTAACCTCGCTTTTGAATCTTTCTTATTCATCAAGTACCTAAGGGCGGCATGATCGGTATGAATAATCACTTTGGCCCCCATAAGGTATGGGCGAAACTTCTCCATGGCAAAAATAATGGCAAGAAATTCCTTCTCGGTGACCGTGTAGTTCCTTTGAACTTCATTCATTGTCTTACTTGAGTAGTACACCGTATGGAACATTTTGTTGATTCTTTGGCCCAAGTCCGCCCCCACCGCAACATCACTAGCGTCGCACATGAGCTCAAAGGAAAAGCTCCAATGTGGTATGCTAATGATGGGGGTAGTCGTCAAATTTTGCTTTAGAAGCTCAAAAGCCTCCATACATCTCTCATCGAACACATATTTGGCATCTTTCTCTAGCAATTTACACAACGGGTTAACTACCTTAGAAAAGTCTTTGATGAATCTTTGGTAGAAACCCGCGTGTCCAAGAAATCTCCTCACCCCTTTGACAGAATTTGGGGGAGGGAGCCTTGAGATTACCTCAATTTTCGCCTTATCAACCTCAATCCCTCTTTTCGAAATCTTGTGACCCAACACAATTCCTTCTTCTACCATGAAATGCCATTTCTCCCAATTGAGAACCAAGTTTGTGTCTTCACATCGGGCCAACACACTATCCAAGTTTTGAAAGCATTCACCAAATGAGTCCCCAATCATACTAAAATCATCCATGAAGACCTCCAATATGTCCTCCACCATGTCGTTGAAGATTGCCATCATACATCGTTGGAAGGTCGCCGGTGCATTACATAATCCAAATGGCATTCGAGAGAAAGCGAATGTGCCATAAGGACATGTGAAGGTTGTCTTTTCTTGGTCTTCCGGGGCAATGAGAATTTGGTTATAGCCCGAATACCCATCCAGAAAACAATAGAAAGCCCGGCCCACAAGACGATCAAGCATTTGGTCCAAGAACGGCAATGGGAAATGATCCTTTCTAGTCACCTTGTTTAACTTCCGGTAGTCTATGCATACCCTCCAACCCGTCACAGTACGAGTCGGAATAAGTTCATTGTTGTCATTGGTCACCACCGTTATTCCTCCCTTCTTCGGCACACATTGTACCGGAGAAGTCCACGAACTGTCAGAAATTGGATACACCACACCGGCGTCAAGCCACTTGATAACTTTCTTTTTGACTTCTTCTTGCATGGCCTCATTGAGTCTCCTTTGATGTTCAAGAGAAGGCCTAGCATCTTCCTCCAATATTATCTTGTGCATGCAAAACGCGGGGCTAATACCCCGAATATCCGCCAAGGTCCATCCAATCGCCCGTTTGCACTTTGGAAGAACCGCCAAAGTGGCGTCAACCTACACGTTAGTCAAGCAAGAAGAAAGAATAACTGGCAAAGTGAAATTAGGACCAAGAAATTCATACCTGAGGTGAGGAGGAAGTGGTTTCAACTCTAACATTGGTGGCTCCTCAATAGATGGCTTGGTGGGTGGAGTTTTGCGATTTTCAAGATCAAGAGATAACTTCCTCGGCTCATAAGAATACGAGCCCATGCCATGTAATGTGTTTACACATTTCACCTTTGCGGCATCATCATCAACATCCATGTTCAAGAGCACGGCCTCAAGTGGGTCCTCAACATTTGCCATTGCGCTTGTGTCATCCACTATCACCGCCGTGACAATGTCAACAAACGAGCATACCTCGGTGCTATTTGGTTGCCTCATTGATTTGAACACGTGGAACACCACCTTTTCATCACCAACATGAAAGGTCAATTTTTCCGCTTCCACATCAACCAAGGCCTTCCCCGTAGCTAGGAAAGGCCTTCCAAGAATAATAGGCATCTCGAAATCCACTTCACAATCCAAGATCACGAAATCGGCCAGCAATATGAACTTATCAACACGAACAAGGACATCATCAATAATCCCCAAAGGCCGCTTCATTGACCGGTCTGCCATTTGAAGCCTCATAGAAGTTGGACGAGGTTGTCCGATACCCAAGGTCTTGAAGACCTAATATGGCATGAGATTGATACTTGCCCCCAAGTCACATAGGGCTTTTGCGAAATCGGCACTTCCAATGGTACATGGTATTGTGAATGCTCCGGGATCCTCTAGCTTTGGAGTCTGGAGTGTACAATGGAACTCACTTGATGTGTCATCTTGATTGTCTCGCACTCCGTCGATCTCTTTTTAGTAACTAAGTCCTTCATGAACTTTGCATATCCCGGCATTTGTTTAAGTGCCTCCACCAAGGGCACATTTATAGTCAAACTCTTCATCATCTCAATAAATTTTTTAAACTAGTTGTCACCCTTTTTCTTGGCCAACCTTTGAGGATATGGCGGAGGAGGCCTAGGCAAGGGTGCCTTGGCTTTTGGCACCACCAGTTCGGGCATATCAATGACGTGTTCCCTAGACGGGTTCACGGCCTTTTGAGTCTCCTCCTCACCCTCAACAATTTCAATTCTCACATCATCACTTGCATTTGGTTCAACAATATCCTCAACTACCAATGGGATCTTATCATTTTGCAATTCTTCTTCATCAACCACAACTCGATTACCTCTTGAGGCTTGCACATCACCGCCTCTTCCACTTCTCGTGGTCACCGCCATCACATGATTATTATGCCCACCCTTGGGGTTTACTGCCGTATCACTTGGTAGAGCACCCTTTGGGCGAGTGTTGAGAGATTGCGAAATTTGCCCGAGTTGTACTTCCAAGTTAC
>MU746907.1:22766-36244 GCA_026770625.1 Nicotiana glauca
CCCAAGCAACTTAGGGTTCAAGTTGGGTAATTACTCTCTCGAGGTTTAACCCGTTAATTGGGACTACCATTCTCATGGGTCCATCCCAATTCCTTGTTGGAATTAATCTTGGGGTCATAGACCCTCTTTCTCAAGAAGAGTCAAGACCCACTAAGTTGGACTTAGTGTTTGCAACCACTAAATCTTAATGAAAATATAAGATTAACCCAAATAACAAATACCCAACATCATTCATGCACTAAACAATCACACCCATTAATTACCCACACTAGGGTTGAGCTACAACCCTAGCTAATGGTCTAGCTAGACATAGTAGAAACAGAAATTGAAGAAATAGTAGATGAAATTGACATACGAATTAACTACAATGTTAATCTACTCAAATCCATGTTAATACAAGAAGAAGTTGCCCAAATAGGCTAAAACTATGAAGTCTCGAGCTCAGCTGCTATCTGATACCCCCAAACTTAACCTAAAAAAGTAAAATGTTCTATTTATACTACACAGGAAAAACGGGACAAAAACACCCCTGAGGGTCTGGGGTTTGGGTCTTCATCACTTGCTTTTGAAACTGGGGGCGCGGACCGCACAACTATGTAGCGCGACTGCGCAGGATGAAGAGCGCGGACCGCGTAGAACTGGGGCGCGTCCGCGTGGAACTTTTGGTAGAAAACACCACTCTCTGAACTTCATCCACGCGGACCGAACTGATTTGGTGTGCGGCCGCGTGGTCTTTTGCCTTGAATGACCGAGTCTCTGAACCCTCATTGGCGCGGACCGCGTGGAAAGGAGCGTGGACCGCGCAGCTTGACATGGAAATTGCATGGTCTCTGAACTTTTCTGCGCGGCCGCGTGTCAAAGCAGTGCGGACCGCGCAGGTTGGCCTTGAAATGATTCATCCTCTGAAATCTCCTGCGCGGCCGCGTGACACATCAGTGCAGACCGCGCAGGTCATTTGTTTCCCCACTTCACTTGTATTTTGTCACTTGGCAGATTTCACTCCTTTTTGAGCCGATCTTTGACATTTGTCATCTTGTCGCTCAAACCTGCAATCAAGCGCAACTTGTAAGCATTTTGGGACTACTTTATGGCAATTCACGCACAAAGCTTATGCAAGAATGGGTATAAAACATGTAAGAATCACAGTTATCACCTGTCCGGCAAAAACTCTTCCAGAATAACCACCCAATGACTGGGGGTTATCCGGAACCTATCCGGCAACCTCATTGTTTGGAACGTCTTCGACCTTAACGTACATATCCAACATTTTGATTACAAGATATTCCCAGTATTCATCCGGAGTCCTTAGAAAATCCCTCAAATTTTCATCATCGTAGATGTTAACTCTGAGTAAAAAGCAGCCTCTTGCGGAGTGACGGAATACGGATATCTTCCGGTTACTTTAAGTATCACTGAACGTTTCCTCACACCCATTTTTTTTGCATAACAACGATATCAATTTATCGTACTTCATTGTAAGTGGTAATTTTATATGACCCTGTGGAGATAAACTATACCTCACAGAATTATTCTCCATCACAACCTCACCCCTCCCCCTCCCCCAATATAATGAAACTCTTATTCTACGCTCTTCAGACATTACGAAAAAAATACTTAAGAGTTTAACAAGAAAAAATTAAATGGGAGTTGGAATTTTTTGTGAACGAATTTTCCTAAAATCCTAACCACTTTATATAGGAAATGGCTAGCCCGGGATATGAAAATTTTTTGACGTATAGTATTCTTTAAATATACGCTATACACATTTAAATTATTGTTATGTCAGTTAGTTTATTGATGGGTCCATAATCATGGTATAGCGTTTTCTTTTTGGACGCTATATGTATAGCGTATGAATTGAGGACGCTATATATGTCAATCAAATCGTCATGCGGTATAGTGTCTAAATACAAGACGTTATACCTTAACGGCAAAAGTTACCGTTAAGGTATAGCGTCTTGTATTTGGACGCTATATATAGAAAGGTAACTTTTTTTTTTACACTTATTAATGTACTTTTGAGTCCAAAAAAATAATATTTAGGTTCCGGAATCAAGTCTCCAATGCCATTTTATTTCATCCTTTCAATTTATAAAAGTATGATATTTCCAATTTTAGATGTTATTACAAGAGAAAATATTTAACAGTAATAAAGTAATAGTTTTTTTATACGTTTAGATATATTTGACTATCTGTCACGACCCAAAACTCGTCGCGATGACGTCTATTGTGGGATTAGGCCAGCCTCAACTCAATGTAATCCAAAACCACAATACTAAAATTAAAACCATTTGCGAAAAACTTTTTCGTTTAAAAATAGCTATTTAAAACATAAAGAAAAATTCATAATACGATATAACCAACCCAAAACTAGGGTGTCACGGACTAGAGAAATAGCATAGTCTACTACTGTGTTTATTGAATACAACTGAAACACAACTAGAATATAGAAGGAGGATCAAGGCCTGCAAATGCCATGCAGATACCTCAATAGTCTCCAAAGCCTACAACCTCGATCAGTGACTGCCACTGGGATCGAAAGTACTTGGATCTACATACAAGGTGCAAGAGGTAACGTGTATACATCAACTCAGTAAGTAACAAGTACAAACTCTGAACTGATAGGTAGCGACGAGCTAAACCTCAACAGGTAAACACAATTAAATTATACAGTAAAGTAGGCATGCTTGCAGTTCAAGTATTCAACTCAACAGTAAAGTAAATACAAATCTGAACAATATGTAGTATAAAGATCAGTTAATCCTCACGTGCCAATGCACAGAATGTATGAAAGTATACCATGTACCTCCACTCTCAAGTGCTCAACCACTCGGTACTGTATATAGCCCTTCAGCCCGGGGAAAATCCATCCCGAAATATATACACATTACTGACTACAGTCACTCAGTACCAAGGAAGGCCATTCCATCCCTATGGAGAATATTCATCTCCAGGTATAAATACTTCGGACAAGATCCATGTCCAAGGAAGATCCATCCCTCAATAATATCGACTGCGCTCACTGGAGGGTGTTACAGACATCGGAGGGGCTCGTACAATACATCGTCATCATAATCATTAACATAACTGCTACGGCGTGCAGCCCGATCCCATAACTATCACTCAAAATCAGGCTCTCGGCCTCACTCAGTCATCACTCTCCAGTCTCACACACGGGCTCACAATGCCATGAAAACTAGCCTGGAACAATGATAATATGTGCCAAATAATAACAACCGAGACTGATAAATGATATGGTATGTATGAACAAGACTGAGTACAGAATATCAATGAAAATGCTGAGATGACAGCAAGAAACGACCACTCGGGTCTCATCCGTATCGGCGTGAAGCACTAACATGATATCTAGCACGATTTATAGCTCATTTACTTAATCACATGATAGAAACACGGATATCAGTAAGAAAGAGTTACTAAGTGGCGCCATGGAATGAACCAGGCCACAATTCTCATGGTGCACGCCCGCACGTCTGTCACTTGGCATGTGCGTCACCTCAACACTAATTATATAACACATAGTTCTAGGTTTTGAACCCTCAGAACCAAGTTTGGAAGCATTACTTACCTCAAGCCAAGCCAAATCCTACTCTGCGATGCCATTGTCTCTCGAACCGGCCTCCAAATGCCTCGAATCTAGCCACAAATAATTCGATACAATCAACACGAGCTAAAGGAATCAATCCCAGAAGAGAATGTTAAGCTTTAGGTCAAAAGTCAAAAAGTCGACTCAAAAGCCGGGCCCCGGACCCACGTCTCGAAATTCGATAAAAGTCACAAACTCCAATAACTCATTCGATTACGAGACTAACCATACTAGTTTCACTCAATTTTGACTTCGAATCAGCTTTCAAATCCCAAAAGTTTATTTTATGAAACTCCACAAATTTTCCCCAAATTCCATCCCAAATTACTAATCAAATGATAAAATAAATGATATGTTCATGATTATTAGCCAAAACCAAGTTAGAATTACTTACCCCAATGATTTCCTTGAAAAACTCCCAAAAATTCGCCTCAAACCGAGCTCCTAAAGTCCAAGATGTGAAATAAAACCCTAAACCTCGCTTATATAGTGCTATCTGAACTTCCATTCCGCGTTCCGCGTAATTCTCACCGCGTCCAGACACTCCCCATCACGGTCCGCGTAATTTTCCATCGCAACCGCGATCCCTAAGATATCAACTACCGCGGTCCGCATAAAATTCACTACGGCCGCGCAATCCTCACCGCGGTCCGCGAAATCCTGTCGCGGCCGCATAGTACCATCGCGGTCTGCAAAATTCCCTCCGCGGCCGCACCTCCAAGATCCGAGACCTGCTACTTTCCAACACTAGATATCAAACATTTCCAACTTCCAAAGCCAAATAGTGATTCGATAACCACCCGAAACTCACCCTACGCCCTCGGGAGCTCGACCAAATATACCAACACATCCCATAACGTCACTCGAACTTAGTCGAACCTTTGAATCATTCAAAACAACATCAAAACACCAAGTTACACTCGAATTCAAGCCTAAGAACTTCTAAGTTTCCAAATTCCACAAACGATGTCGGAACTTATCAAATCACGTCCGAATTACCTCAAATTTTGTTCGCAAGTCACAAATGACACTACGAATCTACTCCAACTTCCGAAATCGCCGAATTTTCAACTTTCGCCAATTCATGCCTAATTCTACCAGAGGCCTCCAAATCATATTCCGGACGCTCTTCTAAGCCCAGAATCCCCCAACGGAGCTAATGAAACCATCAAAATTCAAATCTTAGGTCGTTTACTCATCAGTCAACATCCGGTCAACTTTCCCAACTTAAGCCTTCTCAAAAAAGACTAAGTGACTCAATTCTCTCCAAAAACACTCCGAACCCGAACCAACTAATGTGATGCGATCAAATACAACCGAAGAATACAAAATGAAGCAGAAAACAGGGAACGGGGCTATAACTCTTGAAACGACTGGCCGAATCGTCACACTATCAAATATCAAACTACTCAAATTAGTTCAGTAATTACTATAGCTTGTTACTCAATATTTTTTTTTTAATCTATAAGGCACAGTTATACTTCCCACGAAATTATAAGAAAATAATACTTTTAAAACTTTTGGTATTACATATGTTATTACATTTATATGTGGTCAAACACTAGAATAAATGGCAAATGGTACCGTAAGTCTAGAAACCACTATATAGATGCAGATTCTGTTGCATATTGTGTATTGCAAAATAGGCACAAATTGGAATTACACTCTGTTTGGATCATTGTTACCCATCGTTTTATAAAGTATTATATTGTATTGTACTTTATTGTATCAATTTGATAGATACAACATTTGGATAGATTGTACCGTTTGTTGTTGTTAAGTAACATCTTTATTGTTTGGTTTGACTGTATTGTATTGTACTGTACTGTAATGTACTGCTATATTTACTAAAATACCCTCAATTATTTTAAATACGATGCTTATTAAGAACTGTTCATAAAAATAATTTATTTATTTAACCTCCTCATTTTCCTCACAGGGAATCATCATTCTACCATAGTAACTAAAGCACCAAATTGGTTTTATATATAAAAAAAAATATTATAGCCCCATAAAAACAGAGAACAACGGACCTTTAGTTCATGTAGTTTGGAATGGTAGAAGTCGAAGTAAATTATATATGTAACTAAAATTAGCAAAAAGTTTGCAAAGATCATAGATGAGATAAAAATACAGAAAAAGGAGAGGGAAAACTAACCAAAAATATAAACAGCAGAAGGATGAAGATAAAGTACGTAGTTGGATGAAGTATATAATATAAATAATTGGGTAAAGGGTAAAATTGAAATATAGAATAACTAGTGTGGGCGTAATTGGAAAGAGAAATACAGAACAATCACACCACATCGATTTGGTTGTTTCGTAAAATTGGACTTTTCAATGTTCCGGAACAATAAATTTAACAATACGATACAATCAATTTTATATGAACAATCAAAATAAGCATTGTACCTAAGATAACAATACAATATTATACAATGGGTAACAACCATCCAAACAATACGTTAGTGGGATCTGTCTGATTCCGGCTATATATGTATGTAAATTCTCGTCACTGTAGCTAAAATCGTCTTTTCAATTAATCAGAATTAGAGAAAGTATCTCAATTTTACTTCCAAGTTCCAATAGTAATCTAAGAGGGGGGAAGTCCCATCATTGTAGCTAAATTCGTCTTCCAATTAATATAAATTAGAAAAATATATCTCAATTTCACTTCCCAGTGTTGCTTGGTGACCAAGTATAGTCTTAGTAGCCAAGTAACAAATCTTGGTGAACAAGTAACCAATGTTAGTGATCAAGTAACTAGACTAATTTATGACTAACTAACTTGCTCCCAAATAATTGCATAATAATATTATTTACAACAATGACTATATTTTTGGGTGTTTTTTCTCTCACTTTTGCTTAGGGGTGTTCAAATCGAACCGAAAAATCGCACCAAACCGAAAAACCAAACCAAACCGATTAAAAAACACGACTAGGTTTGGTTTGACTTGGTTTGGTATTGAATAAAAAAAACTGAACCAAACCGATATATAAATATATAAATTTTATTTATATTTTTAAGACTTTGTAGTGATTTTTCTTTAGAAAATGTAGAAATATTTGGGATCCTCTCATATATTAACCTTGATAGCGTAAATTAACGAAAAGTTATTGTTAGACGACTAAGAAAATAACTATCATGTGTTACTAAAAAATTTCTCCCATTAGAATATTTTAATGGAGCATATGTTTGTCAATTTTTTCCATATTTACTAAACATATATTCACTTATCAAAGCTTTATCTATAATTTTAATAACGTAAGATTGAAATAATATTCATGTAACAAAAAAATCCGAAAATCCGAAAAAACCCGACAAACCGAACCAATTCAAATCGATATAATTAGTTTAGTTTGGTTTTGATAAAAACAGAACCAACCCGGTCCATGTACACCCCTACTTTTTCTTATATAGTATAAAAAAGCAAACAATGTCAGCAATGTCGAATATTTATAAAAATTCTTTTTTTAAAAAAAAATAATTAATGTTTAACCTTATTTGAATGGCACCATAGAAGAAAGGAATTTTATGAACAATGATAACAAAGAAAATATACCCCAAAAAGTAAAATAAAAATACAGAAATGAAAACATTAAACAACAATAAACGAACATACAAGATTTTTTGACGAAGAACCATGCAATGACTATATTGATTTCTGATTCAGACTTTTGTTGACAAAGCAGAAACTAAATTTTACTCGTTCTTACGTAAGAGAGAAGTAACAACTCTAATAACACTAGTAAGTAGACACTAAAACCGACTTTCTAATCACTTCACCATAGACTAACAAATAAACAATATACTAAGTAGACACTAAAATCGACTTTTTAATCACTAGTATTACATTATACTTAACACAACACACCTAGCTGGAAGAAACCCCTCCTCATCCAAAAAGGGAAGAGCGAAATCCTTCCCTAGGCATCATCCGACTAGATGAGTACAATTTTGATGAGTCTTGCCTCCATATTGGCAAGTCTAGCCAAAATCTACACCTCTTCGACCACAGTGACCACATGATAGCTGAATCCTATCATTTTCAGGGCTAGTATCCAAGAGCGGCTCAACGGATTTAGTGGCCTAAAGTCGAATTTTAACAAGAATCTAAATTTTATACACCTATACAAGTATATGCAAAAACTTTGATGTCGCTTTTTTTTTTCCTGTACTTATTTATATAATAGTACTCATACAAAATATATGACTTTTAGCTTCATTTAGTAATATTATTATTATTTATATTATCAAAGATTAATTCAAGTTAATAAGATGTTAGCCATATGTTTGCAATACATTACCTTGGATCTTAAAATAAAAAACTTTATTTGCTAATACGAAGATTTAAGTAGCTTAATTCGAAGTTCTAAAATATTACTTATGTTAAAAAGTAAATATTCTTTGTTTTTTTAAAATCTATTTACACGGATATTATACTTTTTTCTACAAAGTTCAAAATTGTCTAAGTCAAAATATTATTAAGTATTTTACCATTAATACTTTTTGGGGCCTCAAAATTTTTAGGGCCTAAAGCAAAGGCTTTACTAGCCTCACCCATGAGCCACTCATGCTAGCATTCGTTATTCATTTACAGCTTTCTGGTACTCAATATGCAGTCTTTCTGCTTCCTGATCCCTGGGATGCCAAATGCCTCAACAATTTCATCTAAACACAATAAAATAAATTAATTCAAATTAAAAAAATACAATAAAACAAAACGTCGCTTCCATTCAAAGTAAATTCAGTCAAATTCCAAAAAAAATAAAATAACGATGTGGATACAGGGAAAAATGATTTTAGCATTACACAATAATACTAAACGATGTGTATTACTTTCAAGTACAGATTTCTACAGGAAGTAAGTAGACCTAAACCTTACCATTAACATATTACAGAGATAGAGATTGAAAAATAGACAATAATAGAGAAAATAAGAACAAAGCAATACGAATCATAGGCTGCTCTGCAATCGAAAATAAGAGAAAGATGGAATGAGAAATAGAGGGACAAAAATGGAGAGAACCTTCCTTCTCGAGTGAAGAATGAAAATGGCCAATAACGTGTGAGTAAGAGCGAAATCCATCCCTAGGAGCGGCATTTCTCACTCTTTCATCGTCCGAGTTGATGCCAAAATCTGCACCTCTTCGACCGTAGTGACCACATGATAACTGAATTCTATCAATTTCAGGGCTAGCATTCAACGACAAGTAAACGGATTTAGAGGCCTAAAGCCGAGTTTTAATAAGAATCTAAATTTTATATACCTATACAAGTATATTCAAAAACTTCGATGTTGTCTTTTCTTTTCTTTTGTACTTATTTATATAATAGTATTCCTATAAAATATATGACTTTTAGCTTCATTTAGTAATATTATTATTATTATTATTATTATTATTATTATTATTATTATTATTATTATTATTATTATTATTTATATTATCAAGGGTTAATTCAAGTTAATAAGATGTTAGCCATATGTTTGCAATACATTACCTTGGATCTTGATGTAAAAAACTTTATTTGTTAATAGGAAGATTTGAGTAGTTTAATTCGAAGTTCTAGAATATTTCTTATGTTAAAAAGTAAATATTCTTCGTTTTTTTAAAACCTTTTTACACGGATTTTATATCTTTTTCTACAAAGTTCAAAATTGTCCAAGTCAAAATATTATTACATATTTTACCATTTAAACTCTTTGGGGCCTCAAAAATTTTGGGGCTTAAAGCAAAGGCTTTAATAGCCTTACCCTAGAGCCACTCATGCTAGCATCCGCTGTTCATTTACAGCATTCTGGTCCTCAATACGCAATCATTCTGCTTTCTAGAACAGGGATGCCAAATGCCTCAGCAATTTCATCTAAACACAATAAAATAAATTAAGTCAAATTAAAAAAAAAAACACACATACAATAAAACAAAACGTCGCTCCCATTCAAAGTAAATTCAGTCAAATTCCAAAAAAAACACAATAATGATGTGGATACAAGGGAAAAATGATTTTAGCATTACACAATAATACTAAACAATGTGTATTACTTTCAAGTACAGATTTCTACGGAAAGTAAGTAGACCTAAACCAGACCATTAACATATTACAGAGATAGAGATTGAAAAATAGACAACAATAGAGAAAATAAGAACAAACAAATACGAATCATAGACTGCTCTAGAATCAAAAATAAGAGAAAGATGGAATGAGAAAAGAGGGACGAAAATGGAGGGAACCTTCCTTCTTGAGTGAAGAATGAAAATGGCCAATAACGTGTGAGTCTGGTTATAAATAAGCTAATGACCTCACTGATGTTGGCCTATGGGCCGTGGACGGCACAAGCTCCCTCAATTAGGGCTGCGCATAATTTATTAAATATGGAGTTACGAAACTGAAAATTTTGGTATTTGGTATTCGACATGCTATATGGTTATTAAGTTTTAAAAATAATTTGATATTAGGTATGGTATTTGATATTTAAAAATAAAATACTGAAATACTGATACCGTACCGAAATATATATTGTATTACACAATACACATACTATAGATTATAACATAAATATAAAAAATTAAAAATTTTACTTTTCTTTATTTTATAAGTTCATCAATTAACTCTAAGCAAGTAACAAGACATTTCTAATCACCAAATTTATTCTTTTATGTACAATTTTCTCTCGCTGGGTTGATATTTGCTGGTTTTGGACAAAGCTTTTATCAACAAATATTTTTAATTTTGTACTTTTGAGTATTTTAATTAAAAATATTACAGTCCATGACTCTACGCACTAGTTAGTATTCAAACCGAATAAACCGAAGTTACCGAACCGAATAAATAGAAACCGAAAGGAGAAAAACTGAACCATACCGAATTTAATTAGGTATGGTATTCGTATAGCATTTTAAGAAATCGAATATCGAAAATACCGAACTGAAATGTCTAAATATCGTACCGTATCGACCAATGAACACCCCTACCCTCAATACACCCATCAATTATTCCTTTTTTTAAGTCACTGCATTATTGTGTCATCTTTTTCCTTTCTTCCTATGAGTCTCAAAAGCCTTTATTTTTTAAATTTCGTGCCTAATCAAACATACCACATAAAAATTGAGATAGAAAGAGCATATTATTCGTGCACAAAAATTAGATAAATCATTGAAAAATTATCTTATTTGATATTCGAAATTTACTAGCCTTGACTTGTCACGTCCCAAACTACCCCCTAGACGTGACTGGCACCCATCTAATACCACTCGCTAGGCCAACCAATTCCTATACTCTTAATCCTTTTATATAAAGACTGAGAGAAATACGTACAAGTCCAAATGCATTAAATATTACTAAATACGAAGTAATTATCCAACTAAAACCATAATTTATTTATAAATTTTAATGAGCACTCAAACAATGAATCTCTAAGCCAAATTTCAAATGAAAACCATGGAGCATCTAACAGAATAATTAGAAGTTTGACTGACGGGCATGCAAACCCGAAAGAAATAATAAAAATAAGATAGGTAGAGCTAAAATAGCGGCCTCCACAAACAATGCGGCGACTCACCCCAGTAACAGAATCCACTGAACGAACTCGTTAGCCACTAGCCTCGTCCTCAGCAACAGTATCTGTCTGGACATGCGGGTAAGGAGTGAGTAATACGTAAATATAACCCAGTAAGATCATTGACCCGCCACTTTAGTACCCCTGGAACAAGCGTTAGAAAAATACAAACATACAACGAGCATAGAAATAATATGCACTAGAAATCTTTCACCATGTAAGTACTCTATAAGGTCCAAACAATTATTCAACAACAATACTATATATATCTCAACACAAAGGACCTGTCATTAACGGCAGTGCAGGAAGTTGACCAAACACCCCGACGGCAGCACACACAATGCCCTAAATCTATCGCGGCGGCGTACACAATGCTCAAATATATAGCAGCGGCATACACAATGAACCAAATCTATCACGGTGGCATATACAATGCCCCAAATATATAGCGGCGGCATGCACAATGCCCCAAATATATAACGGCGGAATACATAGTGCCCCAAATCTATTGTCGCAGCAACTCCTGGGAAATCCCTCTCTATGAGTTGATAATCTCCTTGTCAATTATAAGCCCTAATGTACTTAACTCCTACTACAATCCCATATGCTGGCATTAGCGTATTGGGCTTGACCCAATTGATAAACTTTTACATATTAATTAATAAATTAAGTTACTTACCTTATTTGCAATATGTAATTGGCCCACTAGCCATTTATTTAATATACTATTTTATATATAATAATAAACTCTCTTCTACTAACTTAGGCCTAATAACTATATTAAAAGAAAAGAAGTAAATTCTTCAATCCCACAATTAATATGTATATTAAAATATTTTGGGTTATTACATTCTCCCCCGCTAAAAAGAACATTCTTCCTCGAATGTGAAGCGAGTTATACTCTACAAAAGAGAGGTATGAATACTTCGTCGTTGCACTCATCTTATCTATTTATTTTTACACTACATACGCCTCTTGTAATTTATTTAGAAATTTTTTAACTACCACCACTATTCCAAGAGTCAGAATCCCCACTCTAGTGTCTTAACTCATAGCTAGATATGTTGAACACTTTTTATTCAACTCATGTAAAACTTTCATATAAAGAACTTCCTCGCCCATGGCAAGCGTGAATACCCTTTCATGTTATTCTAAGACCATAAGGAACAACATATTTAATATCCTTTACCTAACCATTGTGCATCACATAGCACAATACCAAACAGTCCATGTGTATAATAACATTAAATTCAAACATCGGCAATACTAGTAGAGCAACTACAGTTTTCCTTCCCTGAACAAATATCACACATTTTCTATATATTCTATCCAAAAATATAATGTCCTCGTCGGGATCGTCACCACGTATGGCACAATAATAGTACTAAATATGACAAAATGAATCAATTTATGCCTAAGTTCACTTAAATATCCACGTTACAAACCATAACAAATTCGCAACTATTCCTTAGTCCCAACTGTGATCCCACATGTCCGATAAATACAATCAATAATAGTAGGCTCCCTGATCACACCCAACTATGTCTTATAAAAAGGACAATGCGGACGTTGTAAATATAACCCGAGTATTACGTCCAGGGTCGAATTCACAGAGAGCTAACCTATTAATTACTATTTCAGAACCAATAACTCTTCAGAACCAGCTTTCTAAATATTTGAATCACAGTTGATGGTTTCTTTAGTAACTAATTTTGGAAGTAAATTAAACAGCTGTAAACTAAAACGCTAAGGTTGTAAACAAGAATGAGAAGAAGCTAAGGCAATGATTTTTCCTATTGATGGAATCTCTTCTATTTATGTTCATACAAATTTACCAATACATCTCTATCAATCATGAACACTCTTCTTACCGTAAATCTCTCCTGAGTAATCACAGTAATATACTATTGTACTCTCCCGAGATACACTAGCTAGCTTTAATTAGCACAATTTACTTTAGATTACACCCAAGGCTTCGTTATCCCTAATCCCGCCTTTAAACCCGCAATTATAGATTCCTCTTATAATTTAGGAGTGGTGTTGTTCAACAATAACCTAAATATGCACTCTTTTTCAAGTTATGCACACTAAATAGGCACAGCTAATTGAGAATCCTGTCAATTAATTGCAACAAACATGAAGTTGAACAAATAGAGATTAAACTAGAAATTTGTATTCACATAAACAAGAAGTTCATCCCCCAATAGGTTCCATCAAAACCTTAGACAAGGAATTCAGCTACTCATGGCTATGGGTAAACAAACTAAGATAAGATTCATCATAAACTAGCAATAAAAATCAAAGAAAAGAAGAAA